>JAUCMT010000059.1:12780466-12791358 GCA_032357475.1 Enteromius thamalakanensis
TAACAATAATTGTGAGGAGAAGTGAGAAGTTTTTTTTTTAAATGATTTGTATTTTATTCACAACACAGTATAATTTAAATATACATAATGAAGGTCAAAGACCAATATTGAGCACACTGATCTAACTACAGAGATGTGAACAGAGTCAATCCTGAAAACAGATTCTGTACTGTGATGCCATGTCCCAGCGCTATGACACAAAAACAATAAAACTAGGGGTGTGACGAGATCTCGTGGCACAAGATCCTATGACATGTGAAGTGTCTCTGCGATAGTGCTATAATGCGGCGTAACAAATCTCAGAGATTCCAAAATGGTTTTCAATAGTTGCTTTATCGCATCCAGTGTAGTCAGACTTAAGGTCCGGGTATACTTCAAGCCTCGTTCACTCTACACGTGACATGCAGTTATAAAGCAATGTGATCCTATTCATTTCAATGGAGAGTTGGCGATTCCTATGCGACAGCTAAAAGGAAAGAAGACGATACTGCTTACGTAATCATTCTGAAAGAATGAATTCTTGCCACCAGCCTCTGGGGACAGAAGTCGCTGCTAGTGTGAACAGGGCTCCACTTTTCGCCTTCCATTATGTCTCACGCACAGCTGCATCCAAACAGCTTTCAAAGTATACTCAATTGCGGATAAGCGTGGACAGATGAGCTTGATACATGCGCAATGCCACCAATTGACATTGCCGCTCATTTTTTCTCACTGTTGTACGCGGACAGTCCATGCGGTCTCAAAAAATTGCCTGCACATGGACAAGCTGTCCCCTGCCCTCCTGATGAAGAAAAGGACATAATGGCCGAAGTATGCTTTGACCTGCCGGAGCGTTTGCCATAGGCAAGTTTGTTTAGGTATTTAGCCCGACTCTGTTTACTGAAGCTTTTTTGAAACAAAAAAAACACTTATCCCGGCTTTTAAATGAAAATTTGTGTTACTTGAATTTTTTTTTGTTTATTGTTAATTTTTTGCCTGTCAGCTTGTGGCAAAATATTTTGCAGTGTTTACATGTTGTTTATTACTGCATGTAATTCATTAAAATTCTTTAATTTCAAAAAGTTGATTACAAAATGCACCTACATTTTTTTGGAATGTTTTTGAATAAAATATCATTTTTCCCAATATATTTTTTGAGGATTTCTTTTAAAAAGTCTAAAAATATTGTTCTCGTGAACCCAGTGTCTCATCACACCCCTAGTTGCAATAAATATCAGGCTCTTCATTTAATCAAAAAGCAATTTGTCTTTGATCCTAAAATAAACAATTGACATTTATAACATGAGTCCAATTCATTGTGGCCATTAAGGTCAGCAATCATGTGCCTTGCATGGGACAGCAGTCATATAACTGTAGCTGGCCGAATAATGAATATACACAGAGTGGCGGAGCTGAAGGGATGACTCCTGTTGAGCTGATAGCGTACACGAGTTCATTTTGCAAGCTTCAGCAAGCAGAGAACATTAATGCTTGACTTTGTGGCCGTTTGATAACTTGAGTGGAGATGGAAAGAGAAAGAGTGCATGTATCCATCAGACCCACTCTGAGGCAGAACTGGTCATCAGCTGAGGTTGCAAACAGCATAACACTTTACTGCACAAGTTTTGACATGATGGATACAGAAACATCTACTGATGTCAAGCAGCTGGTATAAACACAGCCCGAATCCAAACTTCTGTCAAACTCTATAGATTTTTACAAAATCTAGACCAAACATAAAAGTGCCCCAAGTTTGTTTAAGGAGTACAGTAATACTATCACCCACAAAAAAAATTGTATTCTTGGTTTCTCTAGCACAGTGTACTATATTTAAGTTTTCCTTTCACTTTGGGGTGCTACAAGCTTTTATAACACGCCCTCACAAAACACCTTTTTTAAACACGCCCTTACTTCTCTAAGTCAATGTGTGGGTTTATTTTCACAACACCACCTGGATAATTAGGCAAAGAAAGTCTGCAGAGCTTTTATTCTCACTGTAGTGTTGCTGCAGGCGCCATGTTCTGGAGATGCTGTGTTTCGGTATGAAAGTGAAACTAGTGTGTTTGGGTTTCCAAAAGAGTGACTTCTTTTGTGTCTGCACTTCCTAAATAGAACGTGGCAGCAGTTTCCTTGTCGCATCTCGTCACACCCCTAATTACGAGTGTATCTGAAGACGTTAACCGAAGCTCTTTAAATAATGAAAGGAATGACGTGACAGGTATGGTTTCCCATACTAGGAATTTATGCTCTGTGTTCAACCCATCTGAGAGCACACACACAAGAGTGAGAAGTGAACAAGCTTTCACAAACACCATTCCATTGCTGCCTTGCTCAAGGGTCTCACCTCAGTTGTGGTATTCAAGGTGGAGAGAGCACTCACAATCCACATCGAACCTGGGACTCAAACTCGCGACCTTTAGGTTGCAAGTCCAACTCCCTATCCTTTAGGCCACGACTTAGCTGTTTTTAATTATGTACAACTTATTGCAGCATCAGATTACGGGCTCTTCCTCTCCGATGATGACCCCAGGAAAGGAATCTGGTTGGAATCAGGACGCACCCTTGATTACTACATGCTGCGAAATGGGGTAAATCACATTATCAAACATTATTTCTATTGTGATTCTAAGTTTTATTTCAGCACTTATTCTCGTCATGTACAGGACGTCCTGGAGTACAAGAAGAAACAGAGACCTCAAAAGATCAAAATGCTGGATGGAACCATTAAAACTATAATGGTGGATGACTCCAAAACAGTAGGGGAGCTGTTGGTCACAATCTGCAGCAGGATAGGTGGGTTCTTTTTTAATTTATCAAGCCATATAGCTCATAGCTAATACAATGAACGTTGTTGTTTTTTTTTTTTTTTTTTTTTAAATGATGTGTACAGTAAAAGTAACAATGTCATCAGTAATTTCCTATTTGTTTGACCTTAACGTAACGTAATTTAACGTAACATAGCATAAAACCTAACTTAACTTAAAATGTGACATAACATTTTATTTAAAACTTAAATTAACTTAAAGGCGTATATTAAGTAAATTTGTATTAGGTCTTTATTTGTATTCATTTTAGCTATTTTCACATTTAGATGATTTAAACTAAATCTTTAAAAACATATGTAATCTTTAGCAAATCTTTAAAGAAATAAGCATTTTTCATACTGTACATTATAAAGTTGTGGTGTCTGAATTACTTGTAATATTGAAAATTATTTATACTTGTTTATATTTTTGTAATTACAATGAAATAGGGTACAATTTTAATATTTGCAATTTATCGGTATATGCCAGAATTGTAATATCGGTACACCATTAGTAACTTAATGAACTTAAAGGTTTGTAATAAGTAAATTGCTATTTATAGAGGTTTTTGTGTATGTTCATTTAAGCTATTTTCACATTAAGATCATTTTAACTTAATCTTCGAAAGCATATATAATCTTAAACAAATCTCAAAATGCATATACAGCACATACTGTACATGTCTGTACAACTAACTTGTATTATTTAAAATGGTTTATTTTTATATTTATTTGTTTATAATTAAGACAAAATATTATATAATTTTAATATTTGCCATTTATCTGTGTCTGCCAGGGTTGTAATGTCTTTATCCCAATAGAAGGAAATAAACAATATCTTTTTATTTTGTTCTCATTATGTCCAATATTGGATTTATGACTTTTAAGCATTACCTGAAAAATAGGCTTCACATGGTCTTTAAATGGCCAGTTTAAGCAACAGTGTGATGAAACTTAATGCATTATCCTTCTTTATTTACATTTTAAATGTATTTCTTTTTATATTCCTGAATTATTTAAAATCGGTCTGTATTAAAAAATTCAAGTAAGCTGAATGATATTTATTTAGTTTCATACAAAACCTGTTCTAGAGAGCTTGAAAGACTGACAGCAGAGAGTGCTGATTATCTCGTGCTCCACAGGAATCACTAATTATGAGGAGTACTCACTGATCCAAGAGCAGGTGGATGAGAAGCGCGAGGATGGGATGGGAACGCTAAAGAAAGACAGAACCCTCCTGCGAGACGAGAGGAAGATGGAGAAGCTGAAAGCCAAACTTCACACAGATGATGATTGTGAGGCTCCTGGCAACTGTGAAAATAAAACATTAGCAAACAAAACGCCCTGCCAGATTTACCCACACTGAGAGATTCTCATTTTACACGGTCCATATTTTTTAGTGATATAATAACTGTTGTCATAGACCCCCTTAATATATGCTCACTGTATTTGAAGTATGTTGTTGATACACATGATTAAAAAAAATGCTTTGGTTGCTTATGCTAACATGGCCAAATGTTTTATTCGCAGTGAACTGGCTGGACCACAGTCGGACATTTCGGGAGCAGGGCGTAGAAGAGAGCGAGATACTACTCCTGCGAAGGAAGTTCTTCTATTCTGACCAGAACGTTGACTCTCGTGATCCTGTCCAACTCAACCTTCTCTACGTACAGGTACAAACCAAATACTGACTAGAAGTCATGTTTTTTTCCAAAAACAAAATATGCCACAAAACAACAAGGTCAAAGCAAATCAGACCACATTTGAAATAAAATATGCAATTATGTGAAGCTGGATTTGAGATTTCACTGTGGGCGGAGCCAGCCAACATGACTTGACTTGACATGATTGATAAACAATGCAATCATAGGGTTTCATTTGCTGAGATTTAAACATCTTCTTGACCTGAAGTATTTTGCCCTGATGCCCCATGTAATTATTGATAATTTTTTACTGAGATTCTGTCTGTCCTCTATCTGTCTTTTTGGCTGGTTTAACTGTATTGCACCAGTTTGCCAAAAACCTCTTCGTCACCACCTGCTCTAACAATGAATTAATTTCTCAGAGCCACTGTCGCACAGACATTTAGGTGTTAGATGTTGTCATTTTAGTTTTATGAAAGCAGTAAAATAGTGACACAGCTTTTTTGTATGAATTATTGGTCAGCCCAGAAGGCAATGTGAATATCTTCACAGTTGCTGATTTGTCGATTTTGTCTTCCACCACCGTAGGCAGTATCACTTTTCCGTAAGTGCCTAATTAGCCACTTTTTTCAAAGTATTGCAAAGTTTTTTTGATCGTAAAAGATTTGAAAAGCCAGAAAGCACAGAGCATCAAAATCATAAGTATCTATGTGGGAATTTAGACCAATGAGATTCCGTTATGTGTGGAGTTAAACAGAATAACACAATGCATGTTGTGCAAGGAAACTGTTTTTATCTTTTGATATTTCATTATGTAATGCAGAGTTTACACATTTTTACACCTTTTTTACAGATTATAATGGGTGTGACAAAAATCAAAACATATTTGATGTTTGAGGGCGGAGCTAACCAGCATGATGCTATGAAAATATTAGTGCTGGGAAGAATAACACTGTAATTTTAATGTTTAGTTTAGTACATAAGAATTATCTTAATTAATGAAACATCTTTAGGAAGGATCTTTCATATTTTTTAGGATTTCCTGAAGCTATGCTAATGTTTTTCAGGACTTCTTTTTTTAACTAGCATTAAAACATTGAGGGGGTACCATTATTGTTAGAAATTATTGCTTGAAGTTTTGTTTTATTATACTTAATAATTTGGGTCAGGTCGGGTCACGAAAGTGAAAAATGGCAGACATTATTTTAATGAACCAACGAATATTTACTGTGGGTGGAGCTAACAAACAAATGCAATATAATAATAATAATGAAAAAAACAGCTGGGTAAACAGCATGTTAATTTTGGTGGTTGGTTTTGGTGGTTGATTTCATCCAAAAGAGAACCGATAAAATTTTAACTAGGAAACCAGGAAATGTATAACATGCTATTTTTTTGTCTGTTATGTTAAGTTTGCACATGATCTTACATGTGATGTTGTCACACATTCACACAAATATATTTCATTCTCTCTGGTTTGAGTCATAAAGTGGCCAGCGGGTCTTCATGCATACATGTGTATGTATGTAAATGCGTGTGTAAGTTGTGCAGTCTGAATGTGTGTATCCGCTCAAGGAGCTCTGTGCTAGTGTGTAGTTTCCCTCGAGGCCGTGAGCTGTTGAAGCAGACGGGCCGCAGTGCTCTGACCGGCCTCTGGAGCACACGGCTCGCTGCAGATGCATTAGTGTGTCTGCCTGAGGATTTCAGAGCAACTTCCCATCAACAAACATGCACATACTCTGTCCACTGCACTTAATAACTTGCATAAAATGATGGAAAAGCACTTTTTTGGCCAATATAAGGTCAGTATTTCTGGGTTTAAAAGGAAAACATGTCACTGTCCTTGTGGTTAAATGTGTGTTTACAATATGTCAAGTTTTCAAAAACACTTATACACAAAAAAAAAAACTGGCAACTGTGGTTTTTAGGTAACCAGAAATTATGGTATTAGTATGGTAAGCTTCATACTACACTGTATTACCATGCATGGTGTATGGTATGGTGTATGGTTAAATATGGTAAAACCATGGTAAAACCATGTTCAAAAACATTAAACAAATGTGATACCATATTAATTTACTGTAGTATAGAATGTACATGGTATTTTTAAATAAAACATGCAACCAGTATTTCCAGAACCAAATGATACTTTGTAGGTCACCTAGTATTATCTTCATATTTTTCTTAAGACCATAATAATACCATGGTATCCCATTATATTCTTAAGTACTAGAATTATTGTATTTGGATACCATACAAATCAGCTGCTAAAATTTGTGTTTTGGCCTCTTTTTTATTAAACTATATACACAATATTGCAATGATTACTATTTTATTTACAGTGTACTTAAACATACTGTACTTATATCTTATACTATGTCCAAAAACATAATATTGACATTTCTACTTCAAATTTGAATGGTATTAGCCTGCTGCATTCATAAAGCCATGGTTCTGCTATGGTACCAAGTCAAGACACACAGTATCCCAACGAATTATGGTTACTAAACCAATATTACCCACAATTTAACCATGTTTTTTTCTACACTAACCATAGTTTAACTATAGGAGTTGTAGTAAAACTGTGCACATTAAAAAATGCTTTTCTGGCTTAGATGCTTTGTCAAAATATCTGAAAAGTCTGAAATCAAGAAGGATTTTCTAGACAAGTAAAATATAGAGTTTTGTTTTCAGACCAAACAAGTGAAAATCTAGTATTTTTTTGCTTGAAACAAGCAAAATAATCTACCAGTGGGGTAAGCTAAATAAACTTGTTTTCTGCTTGAGATAAGGAAAAACCCATTTATTTTTACTTGTCTTGAAAATCCTAAAAAGTTCTATATATTATGGCTGGAAACAAGAGCATTTTTGCAGTGTAATGGTAATCAAAATGCCCTACTAGTATTCAGTGTTGTCATATTATGTTAACAAATTACTTCTGCCAAAAAGTAATTGAGTTAGGAACTCAGTTACCACACTGTAAAAGTAATTAGTTACTTAGCAACATAACTTACATTGTTTTTTATGTTTTACAGCGTTATTATGTTCTATAACCTCCTTTACATCAAAGATGTTTACAATAACTGATTGAAGAATACAAACTATTTGGTATTTATTTGAACTTATCTTGCAGCCTGTCATATGATATGCCTAGAAATAAAAAATGCAAATAAAAATTGAAAATAAAATTTATGTGAAAAATTAAGACACACAAATGCAAACTAGGGTAAAAAGAAACAAAGTAAAATCTAGACTTTAAGTACTGCATTTACTCTGTAACAGTATATTAGGCCTACTGCACAATAAACAGAACACTATCATGCTCTTGAATATTGAAAATAAATAATGTTAACACTTGTCATTTATGTGCAAAATTAAGACACATGACTTTTAACTTGGGTAATAAGAAACAAAAGAAAATAAGGCCTTTAATTAGTGCAATTATGTGTATCTGTATAATATCGCACAAGAAACAAAACAAAATCGAGCGATGCTTGTTTAAACGTGTCTCTATCTTCTGGGTTAGCAGCGGCAACAAGTTTTGTGTTAACGTGTAGATGTAAGGTGCTTCATAAGTTTATAGTTGCTTGAGGTAGACGTGGATAATATCGTTTTTCCTCGGCATAGAGTGCATGATACATATACATTATGGCCTTTAATTTAGACGAGGGAGAAGTAGTGCTGATACTTCCAGTTTGAGAATGCTACCTTTGATTTTGGCTTGTCGCCATTGTCGCTGTCCAGTGTAATCAGAGATAGTAGAAGTCGGAGTGTAAGTCAGCGTGCAGTGAGACACCATGGGCATTGCCTCCGCCCACCCAGCCAATCATCATCGCATTTGCAACGGCGTCATCATTATCTCTCGTAGGCAGCTGATAAAGCCAAAGCTTGACATCTCACGCGTCATTCACCAAATTTTAGTAATGCGCTAATTAACATTCTCAGCAACGATAACGGTGTTGCAAGTATGGGGAAAATAATTAGATTACTCCGTTACTGAAAAAATAACTCTGTTATACTCAAACGCAGTTACTCCCAACACTGACAATACCTGCTTGCAACGCAGCACATCTAACAAACATTTCTTGCTAGGTGAAATACCCACACCTTAACCTAGCCAAGACCGAACTGTTTGTGGTTCCATTAAACCCATCACTTCATCACACTTCTACCTTCCAGTGAGGCTCATCAACCATAACCACTTCAAAAACAGTTGGAAACCATGGAGTTGTGATTGATGAAAAGCTAAATTTCTCAGATCAAACTGCTAAAACTGCCCGGTCCTGTGGATTTGCTTTATAACATTTTAAAAAGAACTTTTTTGGAACTTGCAACTCCCTTTTCAAGCTCTTGTTCTGTCCAGACTGGACTATTCCAATGCTCTCTTGGCAGGTTTCCAGCCTATTCTGTCAAACATTTACAATCAATCCAAAATGCCACTGGAAGATTAATCTTTAATGAGCCACAAAGAACACATATTACACCTCTGTTAATTAATTTGCACTGGCTTCCAATAGCTGCTCGCAGAAAGTTCAAGACATTAATGTTCATATACAAAAACACCGCTTGCTCAGCACGCCTTTACCAAAATTAATTACTTCAGACCCATGTGTGCCCTAGAAGCTTACACTCTGCAAATGAATGACACATTCTTATGTCATCCCAAAGAGGCACACAATAACTTTCACAGACTTTTTAATGAATTGTTTCAGCCTGGTGGAATGGCCTGCACAACTCAATCCGAGCAGCTAAACGCTTAGCCATCTTCAAGAAATGGCTAGAAAAACATCACTTCCTCAAAAGTTGCTCTTTTGTTGGTTTTGCTTCTTTTGTCTTTATTTGATAGTCAATTAAAAAAAAAAGTCTGTTAAATGACCAAAATGTAAATGTAATATATATTTGAAAATTTATTTAATCTAGTAATTAAAGCTAAACATTACTCATGCCTTCCATGTCACATGCTCCTTCAGAAATAATTTTAATATTATAAATATGGTTCTCAAGAAACATTTCCCCTAATTGTTGCATTTTAAAATCCCGTCAGCAATAACATTTTTAGCCTAAGGCATACTGGGTTTATGATTTTAATAGCAGTGACAATGAATCAGATTAGAGAGTGTTCATGTTCACAACTTATCTCTAAATACATTCACAAATGTGCTCCCAAAACTTTATTCTTTTCTCTAAGGAGACACATGAATGGCTTAATATAGATCTGAGGACTGACACCCACTGTGTCTCTTCATGCAGTTCATCAACATGTGAACAGAGCAAGAAGGAACAGTGATTACAATGTGACTTAAGGTCTCTGTGACCTTGCTACCTTATGTTACCTCAAATGGCGGACAGAAACCAGAAAAGCGAGAAATTAACACTCTAATCTTGGATGTGTCTGATCTGTCTCTCCTATGACATGGGACGAGAAAGTCCAAAAACTGAAAAAGGCTTGCATATAGAAATTTTAATTGTACATTTTGTTGGTAAATAAATGTTTTTTTACCATCCACAAAGTTGCCTTTTCAATTACCTGTTTAGTAATTAATATTTGTGCTATTCTCCGGTTGACATTTTCTTTGTGGAAAACGTCTTTTTAATAGAATACTGATACAAGCATGCTTTGAATGTCACACCATGAGAGGATATGGACTATAAATTAACCATTGGAAATCTATGCTTGGCTAAACATGTGACTGATAGCTTCAAAGAACAGTTCATTTGTTAAATAGGCTGCATGTTTTTGACCAGCGACAACTCATTTACAGCAGAGAACAGTTAATGTAACCATTAGGCTAATCATTTATGATTTTATAATGTCATAAAATACACAAAGCCAGCAGGCAGCGCAAGGTTGCGTGTCAGGTCAAACTAATACAAATCATTATAAGGATGCGTTTCAGTTGTGAGGTCAGGTTGACTTAGCTAATGTTCTCTGCCCATCGGCCTGATTACCATAGAGACCGGCAGAAACATTGCCCTGCTAAAGAGTGCTTGGTTTAACCATATTTGTGCATCATAATGATTAATTAGGGCAAATCCGAGCTAATGGATGAAACTAATTACAGCCTCCTCATCATCTGTAATGAATTACCTAGTAGACTTTTCCAAGTCATTTGCAATTAAACAACTCTTTCCACTACTTCTCGTATGCACCATTATACATTATTACATTATAAATTTAACTTTATTTCTGCACAATACAAAATCAATTCATATTATTTTTTCAAAATAACTATTTGCGCACTAAAATACATTAAACACACTGTCCATCTATCTATGCATGGACACTTTTTGAAAATATTTATATTTCTATATTTCTATAATTTGTATTATAAATAAATACATGTAACATATATATAAACTAGGGGTGGGCATAGATTAATTTTTTTAATATAGATTAATCTAGATTAATTTTCAAATTAATCTAGATTAATCTAGATTAAAATGGCTCATTTGAATTCTGCCGAAGG
>JAUCMT010000059.1:12791458-12813561 GCA_032357475.1 Enteromius thamalakanensis
TTAAGGTTATCCACTAACTTACCCTTAAACTTACCCGGGTATGTCACATAACCTGCTTTCTGGAATACCCCCCAGGGCACCACACGGACTTTATTAAAGAGTTTTCTGATTTGCAGATAATCTGGCTGCAGATAAACTTAGAGAAAAGCAATAAAAAATTCAATAAACTTAAATTGGATAAACTTAAATCATCTAAACCAACAACATGTATAGTATGTAAGACCCTATTCCATCTAAACTAATAAAAAGCTGCTTCCAGAAGTCTTAGATCCTCTTTTGTCTATTATTAATTCATCATTGTCATTAGGATATGTCCCCAAGGCCTTCAAACTGGCTGTTATTAAGCCTCTTGTTAAAAAAACGCGAATTGACCCCAAAGATCTAGTTAATTACATGCCGATCTCTAATCTCCCTTTTCTGTCAAGGATACTAGAAAAGGTAGCATCCTCACAATTTTATTCCTACTTAGAGAAAAACTATGTTGGCAATAGTGGAAGTGCCTTAGCATGGATCAAATCATACTTATCTGACCGCTATCAGTTTGTGGCAGTGATTGAGGACATATCATATTGATCACAAGTGCAATATGGAGTATGGTGTTAGCTTTTACTGTTATGCTGATAATACTCTGTATCTCTTCTCAGCCAGGTGAAGCACATCAAATTGAGAAACTAATGGAATCCATAGCTGAGATAAAAAACTGGATGACAAGTAACTTCTTACTGTTAACTTCTAAAAAACAACAAACAGAGGTATTAATTATCCAACCTAAAAAACCAACAGGTAATAATTTTGAAGATTGTCTAACACTTGATGGCTGCTCTGTCACATCTTCTTTATCAATTAGGAACCTAGGTGTGCTGTTTGATAGCAATCTTTTATTTAAAAGCCATGTTTATAGCCTTTTTTCTTTTTTTAGCCTCTCAACCTGAAATGCAGAAATGTTAATTCATGCGATTATGACCTCAAGGTGAGACTATTGTAATGCGTTATTGGGTGGTTGTTCTGCATGATTGATAAATAGACTACAGTTCAAATTCAAATTTTATTTGTCACATTCACATACACGGTATGACATGAAGTGAAATGTATTGCACGACTGCCCGACAATTTGACACAATTAGGAAAAACAATAAGAAACCACTTAGGTGAGCAAAAGAAATAGAATAAAGAAATAAGTACAGTAATAAATATAAATATACTATAAAGAAAAAAAATTAAATAAACTAGCAATAAGATAAAAATAGAATAAAAATGAAGTAGAAATAGAATATGACTATAAATAACAGAAAATAGAAATAGAATATGAATATGCAATATAACTAAATGAATTATATATACATACAATAAACCTGTATGTCAGTGTAAAGTGTCCGTGTGCTGTGCAGTGTAATAAAATAAGTGAGTAAAGAGGCATACTGAAGATAAAAGGTATGTAAATTTCACTCATTTATCTCCACATAGCCTTCTCCCAACTGTGCGTGTCAGGTAGTGCAAATTGAAGTCCAAAATTGTACGGAGTGAAAGTGTGCGATGGATTAGAGTTAGGAGTGATTTAGACTCTGAATGGCCTGCGGGAAGAAGCTCCTCCTCATTCTCTTTGTGTTCGCCGTCATGGAGTGGAAGGGTCTCTCTAAACGCAGCAGAGAAAAGAGTCCATAGCTGGGATGGCTGGGGACCTTCACTGTCTTCCTGGCCCTGGTCAAGCACCTTTTGCTGTAGATGTTTTGCAGGTCAGGGAGCTTGGTGTTGATTGTACGTCTGCTGAACGTACCACTCTCTGGAGGGCTCATCTATCCTGCATGGTGCAGTTCCCAAACCAGGAAGTGATGCAGCCCGTCAGGACACTCTTGATGGTGCTGGTGTAAAAAGTCTTAAGCACCTGAGAGGGAAGTCTAAAGTCTCTTAAGCGTTTCAGATAAAACAGATGCTGTCGGGCCTTCTTTACCAGGGTGTTGATATGGCAGGACCAAGTCAGATCCTGCGTGATGTGAACACCCAGGTAGCGGAAGCTGTCTCGCTGATTGTGTTTGGCTGGTATGTCTGCTCCTGCTGTCTCCATGCCACGCTGTCTCTGTGCACTGATCCCAGCCACCTGCACCCATTCACAGTCACCTGAAAACTAATTAGATTTACCTAAGATCACTTACCTGCACTATTTAAAACCCACAATCCCTATTAGCACCTCTACATGTCTGCCTCTGTTAACCCGGATCCTGAGCGTCTGAATTATCTGGATGATCGGACATCCCCATTTGCTTTTGCCTTCCCATTCACTTACCTGCACCAAGCTCTATTGATCGGACAATCATACCTGCCATAAGATACTCACCATTATCATTTACCTGTGTTAACCTGGCCTGGATTGACAATAGCAATCTGAAGATCGCTTGAAAGACTGAGAATGTGACTCTACATATACCTTTGCTTTGAGTCCTTGCCCTGATCTTCGGTTTATGTTTCGTTTTGATTTATGTTCAACAAACCTATTCCTTTTGAAACAGTCCTGCCTACCGCATCTTAGACTGAGCGTTACAGAAGCTCAGCCCCTAACCGAAAAGGATGATTAGTCCCGAGGATTACTCCTCTCCCAGCTCCTCCCGAGCTAAAGCCAGGAGGCCGTCCACAAATGTCCAGCTCTTGTCTCGCTTTTCGGAGAATTCCCCTCCTGTAATCTGCACTATATGGAGCCCAATCAGTGCCAGATCCCCAAAAGTGGTTCCAGATCCCCGTGGATTCTAGTTCGCGTTGTTTTGGTCTGGATCCATTTTGTGGGCCGATATGCCAGTCCTAATCCCCACGGATTCTGTCGTTCCCAATTCCAGTCCCAGAGTTTTGGCCAGTAAAGCCATTCCTGAGTCCAGTCCCAGAGTTTTGGTTAGGAGATCCATTCCCGATCCCAGTTCATGAATATCAGCCAGGAGTACCGATCTCAGTTCCTTATTCTCGGCCTGGAGTGCTGATCCCGAATCCAATTCCTGGATTATGGCCAGGAGAGCTGATCCCAAATCCAATCCTGAATTACGGCCAGCAGATCTGAACCCAAATCCAGTTCCTGAATTACAACCAAGAGAGCCGATCTTGAATCCAGTTCCTGAATTACAGCCGGTAGAGCTGATTCCAAGTCCCGTTCCTGAGTTACGACTAGGAGAGCCGAATCTGAATCCAGTATTATAGTTAGCACTGCAAGAGCGCCCTCCAGAGTTCACCACTCAAGAGCCACAGCCAAGAGAAAGTTAGTAATACAATCATGCAAATGTATAATATTCACATGTGCAGCACACTATGCAATCATCAAGCAAACTCAACCAATACTGTTCTCAATGCATCACACCACACCTTAATAGCTGGGATGCTATTGTACAACATGGGGCTCTCCCATCATAATAAAATAAAAAAATAAATATTACAATATTCAAAATTAAAAATATACAGATAAACAGAAATAACAAACAAACAAAAAACGCTTAATCAAATATTCAGTACTGGGAAAACAGCAGTCTACTAAGTGGTCCGACCCCAGATAAGTCTTCACGATGTCTCCTAATCAGGCTGAACACGTCCTTTCACATTAATCACTATGCAGCTCAATGTATGACCAGACAACATCAGCCACATGAAAGGGGGACAAAAAGCTGTAAAAAGACGTGCTGCTCCAGATCGACAAGTATTCATTCACATATGCAGCAAACAATCTGTAATAAGAGGCGACTGCTCCAAATTAGTGACTGTGATTCCGTGTTCAGAAATAATCCGCCATGTGAAAGGGAAAAGAAAGCTGCAATACAGGACGTACAAGCTCCATGAAAAATTAAATAAATAATGTAAATTTTTTCATGTCAAGTTTGCATAATGTAAAGTGTTTTAAGAAGATTATATTTAACCAAATATATATAGCTCCACTTTGATGGTCACCAACTCACCTTAAACCCCTGGGTATTATTATTATAAAATAATCATGTTTATACCATAGTTAAAAAATGGTATGTCATGTTTACCATAGTAAAAAAAACAAACAAACAATTTTTTTTTACTATAGTTATTCCATGAGTACCACAAAAAAGCTGTGGTTGTGTTAAATTTTGTTTAAAACCTCTTCAGCAGTATTGCACAATTAGCATATGTACAGAATTAGGAATTCTCTAAATGGATGAAAAGAGTCTCTACGTAATAATCAAAATTTTAACTTAAAGTGTTGCTTTATTTGTTCACATTTCATGACAAACACAAATTAAATATTTCCTGATAAGTTATTCACCCCTTTGTCATCCGTGATGTTCATGACTTTCTCCATTGGCAAATCATTTATTTATTTTTTTTTTGTTTTTTGAGGAAAAGAGTGGGTTTTTGGTCACCAACAGATTAAAAATGCTGTTTCAAATGGCTCTACATGATACCAGCCTAATAAGGGTCTTATATCTAGCATCGGTCGACGATTTTCTTAAAAAAATACATTATACATATTTTTACTACAAATGCTCAGCTCTGCAATTCGGATCCATTACACGATCCTGTTGAAAAGGTCATGCGCAGATAATTTACGAATTTTCGAGGTCTGAGCCAGAACTCGAATTCATGATGCCAGAACCCGAGCCAATGGTGGAGGAAGATCTGCCGCCGTGGCCCGACCCACCAGAGCCAATGGTGGAGGAGGACCTGCCGCTGTGGCCCGATCCACCAGCGCCATCTAGTGTTCCCTAGCTGCCAGAGTCGGCTGTGCCTCCAGTACACCCTCCAGAGTCGGCTGTGGCTCCAGTGCACCCTCCAGAGTTGGCTGTACCTCCGGAGCACCCTCTAGATCCTGCACCTCCGGAGCACCTTCCAGGGCGTCCACCAGATCCTGCACCCCATGAGCGCTTCCCAGATCCTGCACCTCCTGAGCATCCTCCAGATAAATTAGGGTCTTTAGACCTTTGTCTAATGACGGTGCGCTCCCGGAGCTGGATGTTGCCGCGAATGCCGGAGCAGCCGGTTGAGAACATGCCAGAGTTGGCTGTACCTCCGGAGCGCCCTCTAGATCCTGCACCTCCGGAGCACCCTCCAGGGCGTCCACCAGATCCTGCACCCCCTGAGCGCTTTCCAGATCCTGCACCTCTTGAGCGCCCTCCTGGGCATCCTCCAGATAAATTAGGGTCTTTAGACCTTTGTCTAATGACGGTGCGCTCTCGGAGCTGGATGTTGCCGCAAATGCCAGAGCAGCCGGTTGAGAACACGCCCCTGGTAGATAAATTAGGGTCTTTAGACCTTGCATTTAACTATGTAATACAGTTCATTGCTGACAACTTCGAAACATGTCTAATTTTAGGTATGCTAAAATGTTTAATGTTGGAGCAGCTGGAAACAGCTAATTCATTTTCAACTGTACTGCACTGTACTGACGATACAATGCTGCTGACTGCGTCACAGCTGAGATGACCAATTGCAATGCTCTCTCATCAGGTACATTTTCAAATGAAAATTTCTAAACATTATTTCCATGTATTTTGGTAATCTCCATGTTCACCAGTGTTGTCATATTATGTTAAAAAAGTAATTGGTTACAGTTACAAATTACTTCTGCCAAAAAGTAATTGAGTTGAGTAATTGAGTAACTCAGTTACCACACTGTAAAAGTAATTAGTTACTTAGCAACATAACTGACATAATTTTTTATGTTTTACAGCGTTATAATGTTCTATAACCTCCTTTACCTCAAAGATGTTTACAATAACTGATTGAAGAATATAAACTATTTTAGAACATTTGGTATTTATTTGAACTTATCTTGCAGCCTGCCATATGATATGCCAAGAAATAGAAAACACAAAAAATAAAAATTGAAAATAAAATTTATGTGAAAAATTAAGACACACAAATGTAAACTTGGGTAAAAAGAAACAAAGGAAAATATAGCCTTTAAGTACCGCAGTTACTCTGTAACGGTATATTAGGCTTACTGCACAATAAACAGAACCCTATCATGCTCTTAAATATTGAAAATTAATAATGTTAACACTTTGCATTTATGTGCAAAACTAAGACACATGACTGTTCACTTGGGTAATAAGAAACAAAAGAAAATACGGCCTTTAATTAGTGCAATTATGTGTATCTGTATAATATTGCACAAGAAACAAAACAAAACCGAGCGGTGCTTGTTTAAACGGAGTGTCTCTGTCTCCTGGGTTAGCAGCGGAAACAAGTTGTAGATGTAAGGTGCATCATAAGTTTAGAGTTGCTTGAGGTAGACGTGGATGATATCGTTTTTCCTCGGCATAGAGTGCATGATACATATACATTATTGCCTTTAATTTCGACGAGGGAGAAGTAGTGCCGATACTTCCAGTTTGAGAATGCTACCTTTGATTTAGGCTTGTCGCCATTATCTTTGTCCAGTGTAATCAGAGGTAGTAGAAGTCGGAGTGTCAGTTGGCGTGCAGTGAGACACCATGGGCATTGCCTCCGCCCACCCAGCCAATCATCATCGCATTAGCAACGGCGTCATCATTATCTCTCGTAGGCAGCTTGACATCTCACACGTCATTCAACTAAATTTTAGTAAAATGCTAATTAACATTCTCAGTAACGATAACGGCGTTGCAAGTATTGAGAAAATAATTAATTAGATTACTCCATTACTAAAAAAAATTACACCGTTAGTAATTTAAACGCCGTTACTCCCAACACTGCTAGTATTATCATGATATTATGATGCTACTATTATCAAATTCATGTACATGGTATTTAAATATTACTCTAAAGATTTTTTTTTTTTTTTTTTTTTTGAAGAATACCATGAAATTTTTTTGTAATTGATAGATTCACCGAGGTTTGTTTGTATGTCGATGCGGGTAAAAAGGTGCATGCAAATCACTAAATACACACACACATGCACGCATACTGTAACACTTCTCCTCCCTTTTCTCATCTCCCTCTGTCTCTCTCTTCCTCTGTAGTAAACACACGCCCGCGTGAAATTCTCTGACATGGTGCCACACACACCCACATACTTTGAGAAACAGAAGAGCGCAGCTCACACACACACACACATGTATGCGCTCAGGAGTGTTTGGCAGGCTGAAGGGGATTTCTCTGCTCCGCTCTGGGGGCGTGACCGCGTGATATCTCAGTTTGTCATGATGTGTTCCCATAAAACTTCACTGACTGTATCTGCTACTGTTACCATGTTGATGTCATCTGAGAGCGATGCGAGATGATTGGTGGATGCCCTGAGGGTGGGGCCCCTTACACACAGACTTGTTTATGATGATGTAAAACTTCCATGACCTCAGTCCCCACTCAAGTGTGTGTACATTTCTCCTCTGCGCTATTAATGACTTTATCAAGATTGTTTAAAAACTCACAAACTTGCCTCTGCAAATAGATGCTGCTTGTTTGTTAGATGCTCACTTGGTGCGGATGGCACTAAAATGTCTCTGTAAGATGCACCCTTTCTGGTTTTAAACTGAACTACAGTCAGGTGTGTGAACAGATGGGCTGTCAGCTATAATAGCGGCCACAGACCGTCTGTAATATTAGACTGCACTCAGTGTCAGCACGCCATGTTATTGAAACGTCTTAAAGGGATAGTGCACATATTTACTCGCCCCCTTATGTTGTTCCAATCCCATGTGCTCTTACTTTACTCTGTGTAGATTCCTGAGCATTTTTGGCAGCTGAACTTCTTTGACGTAAAATGTTTCAAAAGTTAATATTTCAATATTTAATGACACATTGACATGTTTCATGTTTTTTCTGATGTTGGTCACCTAAGATTTCATACTTCATTGGTAATTGTTTTATTTTTCATTCTTTTTGTTTTCAATTTGTTGATGTAATTTAATTTTAAGTAATTAAATTGTAACATTTCATCAATTCACAGACCCTCCCAAATGTCCTTCACAAAGCCTAATTTGTAGGTTGAGTTTCATTTTGGTTTGTGCGTTTCCATTTTAGACTGGTTTAGTAGAGCTCAGTTTTTGGTTCATGTTTTTTTTTTTTTGTTTGCTTGTTTGTTTAGTTGAGTTTTCCGGTTTTCGCTTCTTTTTTGTGTGTGTGTTTTTTTTTTTTTTGGTTTGTAATGACATGAGAGTGAGTAAACGATGACAGAATTTGTATTTTTATGTGAATTACTTTTTTAAGGCTTTTTTTAGGCCCTTAAGATTGTGTCAGTGCAATCCCAACAAGTCTGTTAAAGCGTGCCTGCAGGAATCACGTGTTACGAATTGTGCGCTACTGCTTAAAAAAAACAAGATGTCAAGATGAGAAGCCTTCCTCAGCTCACAAAATCATTTTATCTCACGCTAAATTTGCTTATTGGCGCACAATCTCATCTCCACACGGAGATTCTTGTGTTAATATACTGATCTAAATATTCTTGGTTGATGGCTATTTAAATGTTTTTGTCTGCTTTGTTATGTTAACGACTGCTTAGCAAATGCACCGCATACTTTTTGTAACATCTTTGTTAGCACCCTCATTACATTCTGTAACATCTGCTCTTGTTTCCTGTCTCTGTTTCAGGCCAGGGATGACATTCTGAACGGATCCCACCCCGTGTCCTTTGATAAGGCCTGCGAGTTTGCTGGAATTCAGGCACAGATCCAATTCGGTCCCCACGTGGAGCACAAACACAAGCCAGGGTTTTTAGAGTAAGACCACATGCCTTGTAGCTGCGGTATCATATGCATCCCATTCAACACTGTCACTGTAACACACACACGCACAGGCTCTTTCAGTTGTTATCTGATTACATTTTAGACCAGACAATTATTTGCAAGATTTCTGTGCTGTCTGTAAACCTTAAAAGAGTCGGTGTGGGCGTACGTTATGAAGATGTAATTCCCACAAGGATGACCTCATGTGTTTTGTTCTACTCTGATGGTAGTATGAGTGTAAACATGTGAAATGTATTTGCAGCCTGAAGGAGTTCCTACCAAAAGAATACATCAAACAGAGGGGGGCGGAGAAGAGAGTTTTTCAGGTACGTGACCCTCTGACGGCTTTACCCAATCCGTTATTCTAAGAAAACATGCTATTAGGCACTATCCATGACTAACATACAAAAACAGCCTGAATCCATTAAAAATGAAGGCTTTTTGAATTTTTAACACATGGTCAGTGAAAGGAGTGTCTTAACCTTGGAGAAACGAGGATTGCAGGAGGTCAAGCTAAATATTAGATGAGCGGTTTTATTTTCTGTTCATTCTGTGAGGTTTGGGATTTTGCAACTTTGTTATCAATATTTGGAATATGTATAATAAGTACGGCCTAAATGCAATTTAATGCCATGATTTGAGTATTTTAAATTATTATCCAAATTTTATTTTATACAAAATTGTAAAAAGTAAATTGATATGAAATCTTGAGTGACAGGGTTGAAAATCGAGCTGTAATTGCAACCTAGCTTGTCTGGAATCAAAGATCTGTTTGTAATTATTGATAAAATTCCTATCAATGAAAAAAACAGTTTGATTTCATTCAGTTTTGTCAACAAGGTTGAATAGTTGAGCTGAAATCACAATCAGACTTGCAAAAAGAAAAATAATGTGTTATAATGAAATAGATGGGATACAGCTAAATATTTAACTTTTGATAGTTAAAAAGATTTAATTAAAATTAGATTTAGTCAAATTGTTTTATTGCAACATACATAATATTAATTCAACAGATAATTTCAATTCTGGAGATAAATGTATGATTTTAATAACCGTTGGCAAAAAAAGTAGAACAAAAATCTTGAAAAAAAAAATGTTGTACACTGTGATTTCCACTTAACCACTAAACCCTATGACCAAAGTTATATGTGTGTGTGTGTGACTCATTCTATAATTGCTGATTTATTGAGCTCTACAGTGTGAATTAAAAACAGACAAAGTTGACTTCTTACCAAAAGGTTGTTGGTTAAAATCCCACAATGACTGATAAGTGTTTATATCTTAATCTCCTTAAAAGGATCACAAAAGCTGTGGTGAGATGACGGAGATCGAGGCAAAAGTAAAGTATGTGAAGCTTGCCAGGTCTCTACGCACATACGGAGTGTCTTTCTTCCTGGTGAAGGTGAGTATTTTACAGTGTGTGTGTATGTATATATATATAGATATAGATATATAGTACACTACACACACATATATTATGTAAACAAAAATATATATATTTTGGAAGGCTATTAACCGTTGCCCAGCACTAAAAGTTTTTGACATAAATTGTATCATTTTAGTATAAAAGAATATGCATATAATGTTTTGCCACAGAACGCAGCAACTGACCAGTTATAATCAAGTATTCCAGAGGCCTTGGTACAGGGTTCTTAGAAGGTGTTTCCCTTTTTTGTCTGTTTGTGTTTTTAAAACTATTAAGCATTCTCAAGCTGTACGGCACACACAGGAAGATCAAATTGTTATACTGCAACATACATAATATTAATTCAACAGATAATTTCAGTTCTGGAGATAAATGTATGATTTAAATAACCGTTGGCAAAAAAGTGGAAAAAAAATCTTATATAAAAATGTTGTACACTGTGATTTCCGCTTAACCACTAAACCCTATGACCAAAGTTATAGGAAAACAAAAAAGGAAAGAAATCAAACATTTGTTTTATTTACTAATAGAAAATGTAGCATTAATGATCAAAAAACCTTCCAAATTAGCTTGTAATTTAACCTTGATTTTCAACCCTGTTACTTGGATACATATACAGTCTGTGTGTGTGTGTGACTCATTTTATAATTGCTGATTTATTGAGCTCTACAGTGTAAATTAAAAACAGACAAAGTTGACTTCTAACCAAAAGGTGGTTGTAGAAGGTGTTTCCCTTTTTTGTCTGTTTGTGTTTTTAAGACTATTAAGCATTCTTAAGCTGTACAGGGCACACAGGAAGATTTACAAGCCGCCCGCTCAAGGATCAGTTTCAGGTCATTAGTGGAGTGTTGCTAAGTGCCCGGTTTTCAAATTAATAGCGCCTAACAATAGATTGCGCCGCTCTGAATGAGCAAAAGCACTGTCCCTGACCGATGCAGACAATTAGACAATGAACATTTACCAAAAAAACTATACTTACCCACATTGCGTAAACCTCACCCTTGAAAAGCGATGACATTCAGGACCGTAAACAATGTCAGCAGGTCTTTCTATGAGGTAAGTCTTTATTTATTATGCTCTCTTATCAGGGGTTGGTATTTTTGACCCTCAGGTGAAAACAATAGCCTGGAGATGTGCGGCGCAAAAGGTCATTTAAACGTTTAGTGTTTGTTTTTATTATGTATTTGTGCAGCGGTAAGAGTCCTCTGGCAGGATGCCATCATCGGGCAATTGTTTTGGGTCGTGTGTGTGCGCGTGTGTCTGCACCTGGTATTTATCACATTATGAGGACCAATTGTCCCCACAAAGATAGGAATACCAGTCAATTTTGACCTTGTGGGGACATTTCTTAGGTCTGTAGGGTCAGTGTAGAACAATACCACATACAGTCTGTACAGTATGAGCATCATTACGGCTATAGAATGTCCCCATAAAACATGTAAACACAACATGAGTGTGTGAGAGATAGATGAAGGGACCTGGCATAAGGCACCAGGCCATGGTCGAGTGGCACATATACTGTAACCTAGTTTTAGACGCTGCCGCCCATTTTTGTAGCTGCTGTGCCTGATTGGCTGGACGGTGTACTGTGACATTAATATGAATTTACACAAGCTTTGGGAGCTAATGTTATCGCTATCAAGGTGCAAGTGTATAATTTTGCAACCAGATAATACAATATACTATAATGTATGTGGCATATATGATAGTAGTTATAGAACAAAGAACCTTGAGGTTACTTATGAGTTTGAGAATCTTAAAAAGAGTCAATTCACACACATTAAACATTTTAAATGTCACTTAACCATTTGTTAAATGTTCTAATGTATAGACAATGTCAAATAAACATTTGGTTGAAATATGTGCACTATAATGCATGCTAATTGCATGCTGTCATCTTTTAAAAAAAAAATTATTTTTTTTTTGGAAAATAACCATTTTCCAACTCCTCTAAAGTAAAACAGTTGAGTCTTACCATTTTCGAATCCATTCAGCTGATCTCTGGGTCTGATGGTAGCACTTAGCTGAGATTATTGGTCATTTTTGAGTGTGATGTTAACGGTCTAATGTATATATAATTGATATATATATATATATATATATATATATATTTATATACTCATTTGTCAACGATATATGTTTTAATTAAGGATTTCATATGTCATGGCCAGACTATTCATTATTCTGCAGACACTGTGGTAAGGCGTCGTAGAGAGAGAGTTGAAATAAGGACAGGAAACTGCATACAGGGCGATACTCTTTCAACATGATTAATGAGCAAAACAAATTTAGTAATCACATAAATACCGAAATGAAGTCCGCAATCAGCAGCCCATTGTGTATTTTGGTCCTCACCACACAATACACAAATGCCATGTGTTATTTTTCAACAGGAGAAGATGAAAAGCAAGAATAAGTTGGTCCCGCGTCTGCTGGGCATTACCAAAGAGTCAGTAATGAGGGTGGATGAGAAGACCAAAGAGGTGGTGCAGGAGTGGCCCCTCACTACAGTCAAGAGGTGGGCGGCCTCACCCAAGAGCTTCACACTGGTACGTTACATTATATACTCCATTTAACACCAGCCAAAATAATTGAAATATAATAGTTCCTTATTTTATATATATTTTTTACAATCTTAATAAATGCAAAATTGCAATAAATAAAATATAATGCATTATAATAGTACACAAGTAACTGTTTTATATTTATATTAAAATGTACATGATTTAATATATAATATAACTCAATCTCAACTCAATTTAACTCGATCCGAGCAGCTAAATCTTTAGCTATCTGATTGTAAAGCAATCTTGATTTGACTGTAATGTAATAATAGCTATTTTTTTCCTTTAAAAAATGCCCCAGTCCTCTACTACTTGAGTGTTTAACCTTGCTGTGTGATGCGTAGTTCTGCTCCACCATTAAGAGCCACTTTTAGCATCTCATGTACAGCACTTGTGTTACAAGGACAGTTGGCTGACTTCCTGTCGGCTAAAGCAGAATAAGCACATCCACACAGCCTTGAGATGTGCACTTCTCATATCTGTTAAATGTGTGTGTGTGTGTGTGTGTGTGTGGGCTCATGCAGGATTTCGGTGAGTACCAAGAGAGCTATTACTCTGTCCAGACCACAGAGGGGGAGCAGATCTCTCAACTCATCGCTGGATACATTGACATCATCCTTAAGAAAGCAAGTCCCTGGCTCTTCAACATGTGAATGGTTCACCCAAAATGTCTTAAAGAAAATATTATTCACATTTCCCAACTTTCTGCTTGTAGTTTTTATTTTTGGGTGAACTATTCCAAAGTGATTTATCCTGTAGATATTCCTTCTTTTTGGTGAAGTTTATTTACTTATTTACTTACACACATATATATATATTTTCCTCCCCTTGTTTTACAGAAACAGAGTAAAGATCGGTTTGGTTTGGATGGTGATGAGGAATCCACCATGCTGGAAGAATCTGTGTCCCCGAAAAAGTCAGTTGAAATCTTCTTTTCACACGTACAATTATGTTGTGCTGATATATTGATATTTCTACATACATTCACTTTTCAGTTATTTTTAAGTACAATATCATAGTAACAGGGTTGACTCTTTTACAGTGTAATTTGACTTTACGAGCCTTTTGCTCAAGATTCTGACACTATGAAGAGCATGTAATACTTATACCGTATTTCTACAAATTTAAAAACGATTCCTTAATTACTTACTATACAAAATCACCCTAACAGGGTTGACTTTTTTACAGTTTAATTTGACTTTACAAGCATTTTTCTCAAGGTCGTAAAACTAAAAGAGAACATGATACTTAAACTTCAACAAATATACAATCTCCCTTACTTTATTGCTTACGAAACAAAATAACCATAACAGGGTTGACTGTTTTACAGGTTTGATTTTACAAGCCTATTAGTCAAGGTCATGACACTAGAAAGAGAACACGATACTTATATTTCTACAAATATCATAATTTAATCGCTTACTATACAAAATCACAGAAACAGGGTTGACCTTTCTTTTTTTTTTTTGACTTTTGCCACTTTTTGAATTTAGCCTTTTGTTCAGGGCCATTGCACAAGGATGAGAATGTAATGCTGATACTTTTGCAACTTTTATTACTATACAAAATTTTGATAACGGGTGACATTTTTTATTTGACATTGTAAGACCTGTGCTCAGTGTCGTAAAACTATGCATGATTCTGAAAAGAATACTTAAATCCCAACATTTTTACAAATCTCCACTTTTCCATTTTGTAGATTATTATTAAACGTAAACACGTTGACAGGGTTGATGTGGATTAAGTCCCATAATGACAAATGTAACAAAATAAGCAAAGCATATTATTCACTGTTTTTACAAAATTAACACCAAAATAGTAGTAAGGATTAGTTTAGTTTGGACTATGATCCACCGTGCTGGATGAATCTGTACTTGTTTCAGGCAACAGCCATCTTGTCACACTTTTTATTGCATTGTGATTACACACCTTCTTTTTTTAATCACTGTGTTTCGTTTGTATTCACCTCATATTGGAACTAAGGTGTCTAATGACATTGGAGGGAAATGCTCAGGGTGCGCACTGCCATTTTTAATCACAAGGAGATGGAGACACATTTTTCTCTTATTTTACCCTTGATGTGGAAGGCGCTGAGGGCAAGAGAGCGAGATTATTATTTCCACAAAAAAGTGCTACCTCATCAGTAAAACGTCATTTATCAGGTTTCTGGAAGAGAGAGATAGAGATAGTGAATGTGAGAATATTTCCCTTCCTACATCTCGCTGTTTTTCAGCCGCTCAGTAAATATATCTTGGTATTTCAAAATTTATTTAAATGTACAGCATATTTGGAATATATATATATATATATATTTATATATATTTGTATACAGTATATATATTTAGGATTCTAAAAAAATATAAACAAAAAAAAAAGGGAAAAAAAATATGTATGGCCCCATACTTGAACTTCAGCAGTGCTTTTATCCGGCCTGGGATCTGGTTCTGTCAGAATGGGATATACAGATGGGTCACATCCTCTGTAGCCCTGCCTGAAAAGTGGTTGTTATGGGCAACAGCATCCCACTTCTCTCTGTTGGAGAGAGAGGAGACGTCGGGCATCAGTGCTTGTGTCTGTTTCTGTGCCAACTTACTCATGTTACTTCTAGCACTATAATCCAAAAATTGAGGCCTCTCACAATGAGCTGTAATTAAGCAATAGTGCCTGAAGCGTCTGTTTTCCTGGTGTGGATAGAGAAGCGTCGCTCAGCTGATTTTAATGGCTGTCAGTAATTACCGTAACAACAACAACAACCATCATTCACAGATATAAGGGTGAATGCAGCCTGACAGCATCTGATAATGAGTCATTACTTCTTTGTAGGTCCACCATCCTCCAGCAGCAATTTAATCGTGTGGGTCGAGTTGAGCACGGGTCGGTGGCGCTGCCTGGCATAATGCGCTCGGGGTCAATCGGGGGCCCCGACACATTCAACATGGGCACCATGCCCTCGGCTCAACAGCAGATCACCATGGGACAGATGCACAGAGGACACATGCCCCCTCTGGTGAGAATGTGCAACTGCAACAATCTTAATATCACGATCGCATCTTATGCGGTGCGGTTCTGCTTTCACGGTTCCATCTGTTGCCTGAGTCTTCATTGTGATTTATTTGTGCCTAACATATTGTAAATTTGGACTGTCACTTTTGATAATAGGGATAACTGGTTGTCTGTTATTTTCTGGTTTTCGATTGTGGCGACTTGGTGAATTTTTAAAATTGATGTTCACATAGCATTTATATATTATTTTGAATTTAACATATTTTTAATTTTATTTCAAATTAAAGCTTTAGTTATTTAGCTTTTTAATGTAGTGTTTTTAGATCTTTTTTTATTAGTTTGTTCTATTTTATTTGCTAATCTATAAAGTTAAACTAAATTAGAATTAGAAACTTTTTGTTGGAAACTAACTTAAAAAGGCATGTCAGGTTTATATATATATATATTTATTTCAACCATCAAAAATAGACTAAAAACTCTGTACTAAGTCAGAAAAGTTTCACATACCGTTAATAACATTGTCAAACCAAACCCTGCATTACGTGGATCTGCGAAAGTTGACAAAAAAACAGACTGTATTGTTCATGCTAGTTGGCAATGTTACTTTGTAAAGAAACGTGTCTATTACGTGATCTTACATTGAGCCGCATTAACTACGCAGCAGCCGTTATTGAGGAGCTGAGCTAATTCGGGTTCATTATCAGCGTGATTTTGCGCAGCTCGTTTGTGAATAACGGCTCTGCGTACTAAATGCGGCTGATGATTATTGTGCAGCCCTATCCAAAATACTTCCTTATGACCGGCGTTGCGTTTCTTTTTGCGACCAAATCTTCTATTTCGGCGCTTTTCTACCCTCCCCCCGCTCGTTTCGCCATGCGCACGCAGAGACTGCATGCATGAAGTAGGTGAAGCAACGTGTGTTTTTAAAGAACCCTTAAATATGAGTTAATTACTTTATATTAGACAAATATAGATCCGTGAATAGAAAGTTTAGAAATATAGAAAGTACTTTTTTAAATCAGACACACATTTTTTTTTTTTTTTGCCCTGTATCTTGACTGTCGCCGTGTGACTACCGCGCATGTGTACATCGCGATGACAATGCTAAAACGATGTATCGTGCAGCCCTAATGTCAACCTATAGATCAGGGGCGTCAAACTCAATTCCTGGAGGGCCAAAGCCCTGCACAGTTTACATGCAACCGTAATTAAACACACCTGATCCAACTAATCAAGTCCTTCAGGCTTAATTGAAAACTGCTCCGGCCCTCCAGGAACTGAGTTTGACACAACTGTTATAGATATATAAACATGTAATTCATATGCACATAACGTCAACATTTTTACAGATTACAGAACTTTTCTGTAGAGAGTGTTAAAAGCCTTTTTTTGTGCTGTCAGAGTCTGGCCCAGCAAGCACTGATGGGAACTATCAACACCAGTATGCAGGCTGTCCAGCAGGCACAAGCTGACTTGGGAGAGGTAGACAATCTTCCCCCACTGGGACACGACATGGTAAGAAATTAGACTAAGAAGAATCTCCTTTTATATAAGGTAAAGTGTACAACAAGTGCAAAAATAATGATGTGGTATTGCTGTAAACCATCTACTGCCTGGTTTTATGTGAGTGAAGGTGTTAAGATAAGATCCTCATACAGTATGACCTAGTGTGTGATGTATTATGCAGTAGAAGGTTGCTGGTTCAAATCCCACGTGGGACTTTGAGTCATAATAAAGCTAGTCTAAAAGCCTTGTAATGTGGTTATTTATATTAAGGTTTTCGTTTTTGTGGCATTACAGTAATGCATTGCAGCATTGGCGTACAATTATTGCTAATCTATTGACTATAAGTGCAGAGATCGTCGTTGATGGGTAACTTGCGATTAGATAACATTGATATTTCTTAGAAAACGACATGATATGCTAGAATTCACTCTCCTTTCTTTTCTCCAAAAAGGCATCCAGAGTGTGGGTTCAAAACAAGGTGGATGAATCCAAACACGAGATTCACTCCCAAGTGGACGCCATCACAGCTGGAACCGCGTCTGTGGTCAACCTCACTGCCGGTATGTAACCGAATAAGAAATTACCCATAAACCATCTGGACCTTATTCACATACAGAACAATACATGGTTTTATTTTGTTTTTAGTACTTTTTTTGCTTTCATGTAATAAATGTAATAACATCATATTAAAGTAATTAATTAAATGTAGATAATCAATTGATTAATTACATTTAGAAAAGAATAGACTGTTCTCGGTTGTTAAATATTTAATTGACATTAAATATTAAATACAATATCCAGGTGAATATTACTAGTGAGAATATTATTGATGAAAAGAATATATATATATATATATATATATATATATATATAAAGTAAAGATTCTAATTTAAGTTTACAGGTTTTTGAAGAATAAAATGTAAAAATTTGGTTGAAATAATGTTACATTATAATTTAGTGTAACACAATATTTATGTAAAAATTCAAACAACATGCTTACTCTGACTTGTACACATTAACATTTATAAAGAACAAATGAGCATATTTAATTTAAGTGTTTTAAATTAGTGAAAAAACCTACTGAAAAACCTAGGATAGTGGCTGGGGAAATTGTTTAACTGAATCACGTTTGGTTTTGCAAATGATAATAATAATTAATTGCAAAAACTGTAGTTATTTTCATGTGTATATGAGAAGAATAGCATTTTAAATTAGCGCTAGCAAGAAGTGACATACTGTAATTCTGCAGTGATAAAAATACACTGTTGGACATTTTTAGGCCATTAATGAACTAACATCACTTGTCCAATACCACTAGTGTATGAAAATAATGCTGAAGAAATTAACACTACTTTTAATGGTTTATACCAGCAACTGATGAAGGAAAAATATGTTTCCTCTCACTGCTTAATAATAAGTCACTCTCCAATTGCACTAATAAGTATTTCCATTAATGAATGTGAAGTTTGTTGTCCTGAAGCTGAACTGCTTGGCAGGATTTCTGTATTCCTTCCCGCGTTCTGGAGAGATTCCATGCGGACCAGACCAGGTTTTTGCTGGATTTAATCTCCTCGTGCCATCTGTTTGATAGTGCGGAGATTTGCCTGTTAACCAGCAGCCCAGCTCAAACTTTACTGCTTTTTTGCAGCCTGTGCGTTACATCTGTTCTCGTGCCCTGAAGAGCTTGTTAGGATATGATGTGAAATGTGGATGTGTGCACTAGAGATGGAATGCATGCTTCATATGGATCTGGTTTTAAATGAGATCATTAATAATGATCACGTTATAGCACATGTTGCAGATCTGAGCGGTGCACATTTAAGACAGGAAAGTAAACCTGGCACTACTCGCTCCTGGTTTTATTGTGAACAATTCATCAGTATATCAATATATTTATCTTTATTTTTCTTACTTATCTAATTTAGTCTTAAAATACTGAGGTCAGTTATATAAATAAATGAATTTATCTTTGTCCATCTCTCTTTTCAATCGTTCCAGGTGACCCGACGGACACGGATTACACGGCCGTGGGCTGCGCCATCACCACCATCTCCTCTAACCTGACCGAGATGTCCAAAGGGGTGAAGCTCCTGGCGGCTCTGATGGAGGACGAGGTGGGGAGCGGGCAGAACCTTATGGGGGCAGCCCGGACCCTCACAGGGGCCGTCTCTGACCTGCTCAGAGCCGTGGAACCAGCTTCTGGAGAGGTGACGAATGCAAACGGGCAAAGCCCTCGACCCCATCACATCTAATCCACCAATAACCCACTGCTGTTTACAGACGGATTTGATAATGAACTCGTTAAGCTGTGTTTTTCCATCCTGGTTTGCAGAGCGCAGTCACAATCTGTTTACTTGTTTGGCTTGCTCTAGACAGGGTAATTGTAGTGGGGTGCAGAGTGGATAGACAGGATGTGATTAGCCCTGCGTTTGAGTTTTGAGACATTGTGGTGGCAGTACGAGGGTCATTTCTTATGTGCCAATATCACCCCACAGCCCAGACAGACAGTGTTGACGGCGGCAGGCAGCATCGGACAGGCCAGCGGAGATCTTCTGAGGCAAATGGGAGAAGGAGAAACTGACGAGAGATTCCAGGTGTGTCTTTCTTTCTGGAGAAGAGCACAGTAATTAATTTTTCCCATTTAATAATTTATTAATGTTAGAGCAAAGGTGAATTTTCAGCAGCCATTCACTTGTCCCAAAATGAGGGAAGGTAATGTATAAAAAATAAATGTTCATTTTTGTATACAATATATACTGTAATGTATTTAAAAAGTTTGTAGTGACTTAAACAGAAATTTACATTTGAACAGACAATGTAGTCATAAAAGTGAAATGTGTTACTAAAAAGCAAAATAAAATTTTACAGCAAAATCATTTTTTGCCAATTTAGAATACATTTACATTATATATATCATATATATGTATGATATATACATTAGTATACACAGTAGACACACATTATGTAAACATGTTATTTATATTTTATAAAGTCACATTTTAAATATATTTATATTTAAATTAAAACATGATATAATTTATTATATAATGATATAAATAAATAAATCTATATATCTATGGATTTTGTATATATATATACATATATAAATATGTATGCATAGACACAGTATATATTTGTAAAATATTTACATGCATATACATTTATTAATATTATTATATAATATCTTTTATATTTAATATACATTTGAATTATAGTAAAAATAAAAGTGTTGACAAAACTGGTTGTCACTAGTTATAAGTTTCAAAATAGTATCTTTAAGTTTATTACAGATATAAAGATCCCTGATAGCACACATTTATCTGTATAGACGTCTGTTTGACGTGTGTTTCCATCTGCATAACGTATTTTTAACAGCGTTTGCTCATCGGCAATATGTTTCTAGGACATTTCCTGTCAGACATTAAATAGACATTTGGAAAATGTCTGAAAGAAGTTTATGATTTAGAATTTGTCTAACCGGCATCTTAAAGATGATTATCAGATGTTTGTACACAACAGATATCTGGAAATACATATCTGTCTTGAATGGATAAAATGGGTAAAACTAATGGGATTTTTATGTCTGCAACTTCTGCTGTGCTCTCTTGTTTGCCGTCATCCACTGATTGGTTTGTGTCAAATCCCCCATCCAATCACATGCTCCCTGTCTCATTATTTTTTGGCAAAGCAGTTTTCTCTTGTTGTAAACACTTTAGCGCCCATTTTCAACACGTAAAATTTGATTTAGTGTGGTTCAGCTGATGCTGTCACAGTCAGTTAGCCTCTGAGAGCCTTTTATTGCCCTCTATTTTATTCTGTTAAACTCTATCCTTGCGTTTATTTCATTCATTAGTCTGGGCCAGGTTGCCTCACAGTGTGTTGCTCTGATGACGAATATGTTTCAGGACATTATGATGAACCTGGCTAAAGCCGTAGCTAATGCTGCTGCCATGCTGGTGCTGAAAGCCAAGAACGTGGCACAGGTGGCCGAGGACACGGCTCTGCAGAACCGAGTCATTACCACAGCCACACAGTGTGCGCTGTCCACATCACAGCTCGTGGCCTGCACTAAGGTACATCTCAGAGTCAACGCTGCTGATAATTACTGCATTTCTGATGACCTTTTAAACTTGAATGTATTGAAAGATATCTGGAATACACCAGAACAAATCTGTCTGGAGATAAAATGATCTATTTCTTTGGCTGGTGTTCGGGGTTGGTAGGATTTTAGGTGTTTTTAAAAAGAAGTTAAAAAAAAAACAACAAATTAGTTATAAGTTATAATGTCAGAATTGTGATTTATATTGTCAGAATTGCGAGATATAGTAAGAAGTTTGAGATATATTTAGAATTGCGAGATATAGTCAGAATTGTGAGTTATAATGTCAGAATTGTGAGTTATAACGTCAAAATTGCGAGATTTAGTCTCAATTGGGAGATATAATGTCAGAATTGTGAGTTATAAAGTAAAAACCGCGAGTTATAAAGTCAGAATTGCAAGATAAAAAGTAAGAATTGCGAAATTTAGTTGCAATTGCGAAATATAATGTATAAAGTCAGATATAATAGAATAGAATTGCGTGATATAAAGTCATAATTGCGAGATGTAATGTCGGAATTGCGACTTATAAAGTCAAAATTGCGACTTATAAAGTCAAAATTGCAAGATATAAAGTCAGAATTGCGTGATATAGTCAATTGCGAGTTATAAAGTCAGAATTGCAAGATAAAAAAGTCAGAATTGTGTGATATAAAGCAGTGATGCGCGGGTTGACCCGAAATGAGCGGGTGCCCGCGGTCATCCGCGGTCAACCGCGGTTACGAGTCATTCAAAAATACTTTTAATGATATTCGGGTCGCGGCCGGTCGGGTCGTTTGAAACAAAGATTCAAATTAAACATTTGTAATTTATAAACAATTTTCTATGAAATACGTAGGCCTACACTTTATTGGTTAAATTACTGGCGC
>JAUCMT010000059.1:12820854-12837242 GCA_032357475.1 Enteromius thamalakanensis
ATATTATTATTACTATTATTGTTGTTGTTATTGTTGTTGTATTGTCATATTAATATATATTTACAGTATATTCATTGCATTTTTTTTGTCAAATAATGCTGTTTTAAAAAAGCACCCCAATTTTTAAAAGAAAATTGCTATTAGGATTTTCTTCTTTTTTCAGTTTAAAAATTGCTGTTTGTTTGTTTGCTTGTTTTCTTTTTTCACATTTTGCAGCCCTACCAGATGTAATAGTCTGCCACTGTTTCCACATTTGTTATTAGCTGAGTTAGTAATTACTGAAGCTGTAATTCGTTATTGTTATTTGTCTGAAACAGAATGCAGCTAAGCAAGCTGCAGCCGCAGCTACACAAACCATTGCCGCCGCCCAGAATGCAGCTGCATCCAATAAGAACACCATGTCCCATCAGCAGCTCGTAATCAGCTGCAAGGTATTGTGGCTAGTTATGTTCTGTTTAGTTCAGGATTTTTGGATTTGAATAAAACTGTTCCAACTTTGGATTTGTGGATGCTCTTCAGGCTGTGGCCGACCATATTCCTCAACTAGTGCAGGGAATGAGGGGCAGTCAGGCCCACCCGGAAGATCTTGGTGCCCAACTTGCCCTTATCATCGCCAGCCAGAGTTTCCTGCAGGTAAAACACACATTCTGTTTTTGTTTAGCATCCTCTGATTTGACGTTTATATGATCCTCACATTGTTTCTGTCTCCAAACAGCCAGGAAGCAAAATGGTGACTTCTGCTAAAGCGGCTGTTCCGACAGTAACCGACCAGGCAGCTGCAATGCAACTTGGTCAGTGTGCCAAGAACCTGGCTACCTGCCTGGCAGAGCTGCGTACAGCTGCACAAAAGGTGCCCACAGTTCACTGCCTACTAGTAGAGCCAAAACACTTTCAAATACTCAGCATATTGTAATAACCTTACTGCAATTAACTACATCAGGCGCAGAGATTCATGCTTCTATAAAATCATGTCTCAAAGTGAAAGTATGGGAAAAAAATTATAATTTTAATTTAAGGTGTGGTCATATTTTCCACAAATTCCAATGGGAATCTGGGTACTTTTCAGAAGTGTGACAGACAGTTGTTTAAATTAAGCTGTGAAAGAGAAGCTGTTGCCCAGAGAGATTTCTGTGTGTGCAATTTGAGACAAAATAAACACTTCAAGTGTATGCTTACATAAACAAATGCACACAATGTGTCAAAATGTCCATCTTGGTAAGATTTTACCTAAACACAGTAAGTTTATGTCTTAAGTGAACAAACAATTGGGAAAGTAATCAAATGCTTGTAAGTATTTTAGTGATGTGCATTCAGTCTTAAAGTGACTGCAGCCTTATAAACCTGCTGCTGTCTGAATCATTTAAAGAGTTACTCTACCCCAAAATTACAATTTTGTCATTAATCACTTTCCTCCATGTCGTTCCAAATCTATAAAAGTTTAATTCATCTTCGAACACAATTTAAGATATTTTGGATAAAAATTGGGAGGCTTGTTACTGTCCCATTGACTGCCGGCTAATGAACACTTTCAAGGTACAGAGAAGTATGAAAGACAACAGAAAGCTGATTGTTTGAAAGTGATGTGCTTTGTACAACTCAACGCTATGAAATAGACCATATTAAAATTAACAAGGATGAAAATATATAGACTTACAGTCTTAACAGTGGCACTGCATTAAGGTGCTAAATTATGTATTTTTAAGCAACTCGCTTTCAAACTATTTTATAAGGTTTTTTTTGTTGTTTTTAGTTTTTAAGACATTTATCAGCTGAACTATTAAAATGTTTTTAAATCACAGTAGAATCCCTCAGAGTTTGTATTCAGTCCTGTCAAAAATAAAATATGGCACTACCCTGTCTAAGGTGTATGGACAATAAAGCTTTTCCACAAAAGTTGGCTGAAACGGTTTGTTAGTTATCTTATCGGTGTATTGTTTCGTAGGCTCATGAGGCATGTGGTCCTCTGGAAATCGACTCAGCTCTCAGCGCTGTTCAGACTCTCAAGAGTGAACTACAAGATGCTAAAATGGCCACACTGGAAGGACAACTCAAACCGCTACCGGGAGAATCGGTAGGAGAAATTTATCACCTAACGCTAGATCTTAAGACTTGTTACTGTAGCAGCACTCCTCATTGTTACTTCTTCGCACTTGTGTCTGTAGTTGGAGAAGTGTGCTCAGGATCTCGGAAGTACTTCTAAAGCTGTGGGCTCCTCTATGGCCCAGTTATTGACCTGTGCCGCCCAGGGCAACGAACATTATACTGGTGAGATATACTTATGTTGCTTTTCAGCATATGAAACACAATATTTCAGGAGAATATATGTATACTGGATATGAAACATGCAGTATAACAACTGGATTTACACAAGTAGGACACAATCCTGGATTAACGTCTTATCAACCAATCATTACCCTTTGAATTTTGGGTTAAGGCTTAGATTGTATGGTAAAACAAAAACAGCAAATGCTGATCTATGGACATGTCTTGTTTTTGTAAATAACGTTAAACCAAATGTTGTGCTATTTCAGTACAAATAAATAAATTTAAATAAACTCTCCAAACATGCTTAATCTGAAGCAATTTACAGTGCGTTCAAGATATAACTTAAAATTTTCTACCAGATGAGCTTTACAAAAAGTATTTAATCATCCAGGTTTTTATTATCTTTTGCAATTTTTTTGCCACAAAAAACAAAGAGGTTTGGAGATATATCTTAACTCTTCTAAAAATGCATCTAGGAGATGCTTGTAAACTGGGTTAGTTTTCCCAACAAAGCTGCTTCTTCCAAATTAATGGCATGAAAACTGAGAGGAAAGTGCTTACCTGCACCACCCATCAATTTTTCACTCTGTCTGGCTGGATCGCTGCTCTCAGGAGAACTTCTGAAGACAGATTTTAATGGCATGCTCGAACAAATCCCCCCTCTTCCACTCCGGCTCCTGCAGCTTCTCAAGCCAAGGGTATAACTAACCCCCGTCCCTCATTAATCTTATTTTCACTAGATTTAACATACCATCAGCAATTGGGCTCTACTTGGCTGGATAATGCAATTTGATGCAATTTGCCTGCACTGGCCCTTCCTCTTTTCTTTTTTTTCCGCTTTCTGTTCTATAAGTAAAGGCCAGATCCCATATGGTGCCTTATTTGCTTTCCACACTCATTTGTTGGAACAGCAGGGGCATTCTGGGTCAACCATGCGCCAAAATGAGGCTTAAAGCTTTATTTGAAACAAGGTTTTTGGGCTGGGTGCTTAAAAAATGTCCCTCATTTTGCATTACAGTTTATTTCAGTCAGCCAGTAAATGTAAAAATAAGGTAAATTATTTACCAAATTGGTAAAATCAAAAATCAGGCAAGGAATTGTTCAAGGTGATATATTCTGTGATCACTATGGTAAATGGAATATCAGAATGTCAAATATTATTGATCATCTGGCCGATATATCGGTTGATATCGGCTGGTTTTAGAATGCCAAAATTTTCCAATTATTGTCCATTTATTTATTGTTCGATTGCTATGATAAATATATAATAGCAATCATATATATCTCAGATTGCTAGATATATTTGTATTAATCAGTCTAATGATTATAATTATAATCTTTTAAAGATATACAGTATATCATAGATTAAATGGTCTGATCAATATATTGGTTGATCATTATGCTCAAAATAATCTCATAATGTCAGATATTGGCGGAATTATTAGCCAGTAATTGCTAAAATTCAATGATTTTCACTCTAGAGAAATCAGCTAATCACTGAGATAGATATAATGTCACAGTGCTAAATATTGGTCGATTAATATGACAAATATAATTAAAAAAAATTTCATTTTGGTTTATACATATTGACTGATTAATTGGTGATATATTGTATAATTGCTATGATAACCTGAAATGACGAATGTTTAGCATCAGCATTGGGTATTATGTCTCTTTCCCTGCCCCTCTGTTGTATGGGGTCCCACAGGGCTCAGTGTTAGGTCCTCTTCTTTTTTCTCTCTATTTTCTTCCCCTTGGGTCAATAATTAGGAGGCATGGCACGTCTTTCCACCTGTATGCCGGTGACACCCACATCTATTAAAAAAGTGAAACTGTTGGACCACTGCTTCAGTGTCTTGATGAAATAAAGTCCTGGATGGCTCTTAATTTTTTAAGTCTCAATGAAAAGAAAATGGAAGTTATGGTTTTTGGGGACATTACTGGGACGTCCAGGGTTGATTTGAGTGCCCTGGCCCTGTACATCAAACCGACTGTCACAAACCTGGGAGTTAAACTCGATTCTGACCTAAAGTTGGACAATCGAATAGGAGCAGTTGTCAAGTCAAGCTTTTTTCAGCTGAGGAAAATAAAGCCGTTACTTTCAAGATAACAATTTGAAACTAATCCATGCCTTTGTCTCTACCCGTCTGGATTACTGTAATTCACTATATTTGGGGATAAGCGGGTCTTCTTTGGCCCGTCTGCAGTTGGTGCAAAATGCTGCAGCAAGTCTTTTAACACAGAGTTGCAAGTTTGAACATATTATCTGAAATTTAATCGGTCTGCTTATTATATTGGTAGTTTACTGTGATAGATATAACCTCAGAATTCCTCAGTTATAATATTTGTGTGTGTTTGCGGCAGGTGTGGCAGCAAGGGAAACCGCTCAAGCTCTCCGGACGTTGGCCCAGGCCGCGAGGGGAGTTGCAGCAAGTACTGTAGAGCCCCAAGCTGCAGCGGCCATGTTGGACTCTGCCTGTCACGTGATGGAGGGCTCGGCCATGCTAATCCACGAAGCCCACCAAGCCCTGGTGTGCCCTGGTGATGCAGAGAGTCAGCAGAGATTAGCACAGGTAGGACGATGCACACGGCATGCATTCCAGCTTTAAACAAGACGCAAATAATGACAGATGTCCACCCATCTGCAAGAACATGTATTCAATGACAAGAAGAAGCTAATTTAGAAGTTTGGTTACATAGTCATCCAAAAAAAGTATCTGTTTGTTTTTATATGAGGCCAGAATAGTTTTTTTCTTCTTCAGCTACTGTGTTAACACCAGATCAATCTCCCATCAGCTCCCTCTTGGCAATTATCTCCAATAAACTGAGCTATTTTCTATTGTTTCTCTGTTTCTCAACGGTCCTTTTCTGGAAGGTGCTAGCGTGCCTTCTGATTCGCACAGGTTCCTTTGGGATGCAAACATATTGCTCGGCATATGTCTGTGACAGTGGCATAAATTAGGGACACGGATTTTTCTGTTGTGCCGAGGGGCTGATTTGAATTTTAGATTCACGCCGTATCTCCCCGGGCTTTTGTAGAGTTATTGGTGGGAATGTGTGTGTTTGTCTGTTTTTTTCAGGTGGCGAAGGCTGTCTCTCACTCTCTGAATAACTGTGTAAACTGCTTACCTGGACAGAAGGATGTGGACATGGCCCTCAGGAGCATTGGTGAGGCCAGTAAGAAATTACTGGTGGAAAACGTAAGTTTTTTTGTTGGTTCTTTGTGAGACTAAACACATTATTGTCCCATTTATAAATGCTATACACAGAAATTCCATTTGATCATGTTTCATAAATAAGGCCCAACAGTGATCAACCCTTATATTTTCCAGCTTCCTCCATGCTCCAAATCCTTCCAAGAAGCCCAGACTGACCTGAACCACACCGCAGCAGAGCTCAATCATTCAGCTGGAGATGTGGTGCAGTCCTCACGTGGGAGCAGCAGCCAGCTGGCTGTGGCTTCCGGGAAGTTCAGCCAAGACTTTGACGAGTTTTTAGATGCTGGCATCGAGATGGCCGGACACACTCAGGTATGGTTTTAATGCCATCTTGGAGTTGGGATTTGGAGTTGGGACTTCACATGCTCCGCCCACAGAGACATCTCATTGGTCCATATACACTTATGCATTTAGCAGACACTTGGGGCAGTCATGGCCTAATTGATAGGGAGTTGGTACTTCAAGTTTTTATATGCTGGACTTGTATATTCTTGGACTTGTAACCTAAAAGCTGTGGGTTCGAGTCCCAGGTCCGACAGGGAAGTGAATAACAAGCACTCTCTTCACCTTCAATACCACGACTGAGGTGAGACCCTTGAGCAAGGCACCGTTCCCCCAACTGTTCCCCAGGTGCCATAGCTGCCTACTGCTCCGGGTGTGTGTTCACTGCTGTGTGTGTGCGCACTTGGGTGGGTTAAATGCAGAGCACAAATACCAAGTATGGGTCACCATACCTGGCCACAAGTCACTCCACTTTTATCTAATGCGACTTACAAAAGAGGAACCAAACAACTCTTTGAAGAGCTAACAGTTTTGTACATGTTAAACAACATCAACAAAAAAAAAATCAAATGGCGCTCACATTTTCTAAGACTTTATATAGGCATTTTGAAGTTATGATTCATTTGTTAATTAGCGCCTCTCGTCTAATTCACTCAGGCACATAATTGTTCCAGAGAGCATGAAGATGCTCCACCCTAATGAAATCTTTGATGATGTTCTGGTTCTGCATGTTTTGTTGATTAATTTGGAGAGGCGGGCGAGCAGAGGGGTTGATGGAGCGTGACATGCCCATTAAAGGATGACTGAGGGATAGTGCAGGACACAGAGGTCTGCCAGGACAGGACAGGCCAGAAGCCATCAGCAGATAGTCTAACTCTTTGAGACTAGAGCCTATTGAAATGACATGTAAAATAAGCCACAATTGGTTATTTTTAAGGGAAAAATTAGAAAAGCTAATCAACTCGGCTCATGAATATTAATTATGTGGAATCATGTAATTAATATTCAGTAGGCCTATAATGCCTTAAGAGCAGGCAGTAGTTTGCCACCTGTTTTGGTCTGTTCTTCACCCAAAGCTGTCATATGTCTACTGAAGACGTGGAATATGCTACACAAGCAAGTTGTATGGACTGCATTTATGATACTTAAATGGTATCCTTTTTGAAGTTTAAAAGCTTCCCCATTAGAAAATGATTGTAAGCCAGTTTACATTTTGCAGTTTATAACAGAATTGCAAAAAGTAAAGTTAAAATTGTGAAATGACTTTTGTGTTTATTCTGTGACAGAAACAAGCTTCCATAGAAAAGTATGTTATTTAAAGCATCTCCTTTTGTGATCCTTAGTCATATGGGTTTAAAACCTAATGAGAGTAGTGATATTTTTTATCTAGCCAATCCTTTTACATTTTGCAACCATAAAATATAACCTGTTTTCAAAGAACACTGCACATTTTTCTGCTGAAATAAACTTGAAGAACATAGTTTGATCGCAGACTGAGCCGCGCTCTTCTGTTTCTATAGTCCAAAGATGACCAGATCCAGGTGATTGGCAACCTGAAGAACATCTCTATGGCATCCAGCAAGCTGCTGTTGGCCGCCAAGTCCCTCTCCGTTGATCCAGGGGCAGCAAATGCCAAGAACCTCCTCGCAGCTGCGGCACGGTAGGAATAAAATGCGCTTGAGTTTAGAGATCATTAACCAGTCAACCTGAGGGGCAGCCTGCTGGCCAATGACAAAAAATGAGCTATTCAGCTGAATGTTTTCGCAAAATGTGTATGAGAGCGTGCCTACCTAACAATATTTTGAGGACCAGACGTGAGCTAAATCTGGAAAAACCTTTGGGGGTCTCATTTATTAAACAATTTAAAGAAGCTTTGTTGATCACACTTTATTTTAAGGTCAATTCTCACTATTAACAAACCATATACTATAGCTGTAGCCTCAATAAGCTCCTATTTTGCTGCTTATTAATAGTTAGTAAGGTAGTTGTTAAGTTTAGATATTGGGTAGGATTAGGGATGTAGAAAATGGCCTTAATCACTGATCTATAATAGAGAACATTATAGAGGCCATTACATACTGTATATATATTTAGATCAGGGGTCACTATACAAGGTGTGTAGTTTTGCTTGTTCATTTGTGGGTGTGTTTGTTTGGGGAAAAAAAGAAGAATTGTTTCGGGTTTGAGTTACATTTACAAGGGTTAGAAAATATTATTAGCTCAATATAGAAACAATAGAAGCCAGTGGAAAGTACCTATTATGATGAAAAATATTTCAGTGTGTGTGCGTGCTCCAGAATCCTCTCAGGTACCACAGGAAAGCAGCTGTTCCTTAGGGTTTTGAGCTAGATTGATTTAGTTTCCTTAATGAAGGAGAGAGCAGACTGACACACATACACTCCAAAACACACACACACACACACACACACTGACTCAAATCTTGGCTCATATGAGTGTAACAATACCTTGTATGATTTTGATAAATATGTAAGACCTCAATGTTAGTGCCTCCTTCCTACATTGAGGGAGTGAAAGCTCAATGAGTCCGAGAAAAATCGTTTTGATAAGGGAAGGAGCTTTTTGTGTCATTCTGACTGTGTGTGATTTTTCTGGGTTTCAGAGCGGTCACAGAGAGCATTAATCAACTCATCACACTGTGTACCCAGCAGGCACCAGGACAAAAAGAGTGTGATAATGCTCTACGAGAACTCGAGGTACTTGAACACGCACTCTTAATCATAATAATGATAATAAAAAATTATCAACGATTTTGTTCTTCTATAAATGTAAATATATATTTGTGTGTGTGTGTGTGTGTGTGTGTGCGCACACACATGTACTGTATATTCATAATTTATATGTAAATTTTGGGTAACACTTTACACTTTGTATAAACTAACATGAACGAACAATGATTAACACATTTATTACAGTATTTATTCATACTTGTTGAACTTACTTAATGTAAACTACTGTAGTTAACTAATGTTAACTAGTGAACCTTATTGTAAAGTGTTACCATATTTCGAATAAATATTTGTATTTTTTTACATATATTTTGACAAACAGTTTGAAATAACCAAGATGAGGGTCAGTCTTTTCCTGTTAGGTCTCCTCCTGGTGGTCTTATATAAATAAGATCAACGTTAGATCATCTTTGGCCTTATTTGTTGATTAAAAACAGCCTTTTGTTTGCTGCCTTTGTGAAACATTCAAATACACCAGCCACAGGTCAACTGTGTGTTAAAGTAGATTCAACAATAATGATTTGTGTTCTGTGAATGATTATAATTTATGTCCAAACCTGTGTGTGTTTCCAGTAATGATTTGAAATGGGTTGTTTCAGCCCCACACACAATGCTTTTTGTTCATTTTCTGTGGTGTCTGGTGGTGTGCTTTTTATTACATTTATGAGCCTTGAAATTCTTTGATATACTGTAAGTTTGAAAAATCTCAAATACCTCAAAGCAGCAGACATGTTCAACATCTTAAAGCGTATTAACCTTTCCCTCTCCCACGTACACACAGGCTGTTCGAGGAATGCTGGACAATCCCAATGAGCCGGTCAGCGATCTCTCTTATTTTGACTGCATTGAGAGCGTTATGGAGAATTCCAAGGTAAAGAATTTATCACAACATTCCTGAGATCTCTAAGGAGAGGTGTTGGTTCCAAATGTTTATACATCTCGCCATCTGACTGAACAGGTTCTCGGGGAGTCCATGGCTGGAATCTCACAGCACTGTAAGACGGGAAACGTGCCAGCGTTCGGGGATTGTGTGGCTGTGGCATCCAAAGCTCTGTGTGGGTTGACTGAGGCGGCGGGACAGGTGAACTCTCTGAGGCTGCTCCCACAATGCATTTGAAATGCAATTATAAATTTACTATACTACTGATAATTATTTTTATCAATACCGTTTAATCCACAACTTAAAAATGCTTTTGCAATTTATTTTCCTTTTGTCCTTTCAGAGGACCTAAGAGGATGCCAAACCTCAGACAACATACAGAATTACCAAATTTTGCCACAAGTTAAATATATAAAATTTCTACAATATATAAACATATTGTAGAAACTTAATTTCCTGTAAAACTGCTTTGCAACGATTTATATTGTAAAAAGCGCTATATAAATAAACTTGAATTGAATTCAATTGAACTAAATTATCGTAGTTTTGGAGGTGGAAAAAGGTTGATTTGATGTGCAAATTTTAATTTATGTGATTTATTATTTCGTAGATTTAAAAATAATTATTATTTATTATAATAATGTGCACTACACAAATGAATCTTGCAGTTAAAATATAATGTAATATAATATTCAATAACAAATATAACAATTAATATACTACAATAAAATTAAGTTTTGTAAAATGTAAGTCATACATTTTGGTTTCATGTTGTTTTTACTGGTTATTAACTCCCAACTTCTTATTTTGGCATACCTTTGTTTTTTGTCAGGCCTCTTATTTGGTAGGCGTCTCAGACCCCAACAGCCAGTCGGGTCATCAGGGATTGGTCGATCCTATCCAGTTTGCAAGAGCCAATCAGGCAATACAGATGGCCTGCCAGAATCTGGTAGACCCGGCCAGCAGCCCATCCCAGGTGACTGGCTCTTTATTATCAAGTTTCATTCTTTATTTCTTACTTGTCTGGCCATATCCTAACTGGCTTTTTGTGGTGGTATTATTATTGCTTAGGTATTGTCAGCAGCTACCATTGTTGCAAAGCACACCTCAGCTCTTTGCAACGCCTGTCGTCTGGCATCTTCCAAAACAGCCAATCCTGTAGCCCGGAGACATTTCGTGCAGTCAGCCAAAGAGGTCGCCAATACCACAGCTAACCTTGTCAAAACTATAAAGGTACAGCCTTCAATTAATTACCAAAAGATCATGTGGTACCAAAGTAATTGAGAATTTATGAGACTCATGTCCATTTGCATGAAGAACATTAACTTTTACAATTTGTAACCTTTGATAAAGCTTTATTTATGTGTGAGGACTGCAGTGTTTCAGCAGATGTGATCTCTCTGCTGTGTTTCTCAGGCCTTGGACGGGGATTTCTCAGATGAGAACCGCGAGAGGTGCCGAGTGGCTACGACCCCGCTGATAGAAGCTGTGGATAATCTCTCCACCTTTGCCTCCAACCCTGAGTTTGCCAGCATTCCTGCACAGATAAGCCATGAGGTGATGAAATACTGAATACCACAATATTCCATTTATTATTTTTTTGTGTGTGCATGAGTGTTCCAACTAAAATGTAGAGACACGTTTTAAATCATGAACCAAATTACGAGGACAGACAGCACTAAAAATGCCAAAACAATGCTCTTTGGTTAAGATTTGTCTGTATTGAGCATTCCATACAAACTGTCTAATGCTGAACTTTTTTAAAAGGTTACAGCTGATTTGACAAACATTCACTTTATGAGAGTGTCATTGAATCATTTACTCAAACAATTAGTTCGAAAGCACTGATACAATCAGGAACAAAAAAAATGATTGTCTTTGAGCGAGTAGTTGAATGTCTTTGAGTGAATAGTTGAATCAGTTACTCAACTACTTTTTTCGAAAGCACTGATATGTTCAGGAACTAAACAAATGACTGTCTTTGAATGAGTAGTTGAATCATTAACTCGACTGATTTGTTTTAAAGTCCTGATATGTTCAAGAACTAAAAAAAAGTCTTTGAATGAATTTACTAAATCATTTACTTAAACGATTTGTTCAAAAGCACTTGATAATGTTTAGAAACAAACAAATTAATGTCTTTTGAATGAATCGTTAAATCTTTATTAGTGAGTCATAGAACTGTTCACTTGACTAATTTGATCAAAAGCACTGATTCATTTAGGATTCTATCTATAGGATATCTTTAGAACTCAACCTGTTTCACTTGTTTCACCTGTTTCACTACTCATTCAGCAATTAAGTGATTGTTTTTGAGTGAGTGATTGAAACACTTATTTAAAAAATTTGTTAAAAAAGGACTGTTTCATTAATAATCAAAACAAGTGTCTGTTGTACGAGTGAAATATGGAATTATACACTCAAACTATTTATTCAAAAGCACTGATTCGTTCAGAAAAAGAAACACAGCTAGCGTGGGTTGCTCAGAGACGAGCAAAGGTTGATTTTATTTGTCTATTTTTTTACCATCTGTCAAAAGGGTTCCAAAGTAACTGCCAATATTTTGTCTAAAATGAAAATTGTTTAATTTTAGCACACATAGTTAATTTTCACTTCACATTTACTGTATTTCTTTGTAAAATGTGCCTACGCTAACTTCAGGAATAACTAGATGACTCCTCTGTCTTTGAAACATCGCCTGTAATGTTGTGCCAAAACAAAGTGGTTTCTCTCTGTTCACTGACTGTTTGACTCTGGACTTCCTCACAGGAAGTCTAAAAGGTCAGTGAATGTGGATGGGAGTTTTGCCATTTTTTTAACTCAAGTCCCTGACAACTTTATCACCTCAGTCCATTTGTGGAGTTTGTGGGAGCTTAGCTCTGTTCTTGCAGCAGCTTGTTAGTTGTTAATAGAATCATTTACCACTGAAAGTGTGTTTGTATCAATATGCATTTTTGATGGATGGGTAATATAATAAAAAAAATATTAAAATTAGTGCAGTCAAACGATGAATTATGATTAATTGCATCCAAAAAAGTTTTTGTTCATATAATATATGTGTGTGTACTGTGTACATTTATTATCTATATATAAATACACACACATGGATGTATATATTTAAGAAAAAAATTATTATATATGTATGTGTGTGTATATATATATATATATATATATATACATGTGTACATATAAATATTTTTAAATATATACTGTATGCTTTTATATATATACATAAATATAAACAGTATACACACGTATAATATGTAAACAAAAACATGAATCATATATATTTTTTTTTACATTTATTATGTATTATGAATATTCTTAATACTTTTTTAAAAAATTTAAATATTTTGTAAATATAAACATTATTTTCCCTCTATTTATGATACTCATAATTTTATGTAACTTTAAGAACTACGTTATTAAAACACTAAACTAAACTTTCTTTTTAATTCAGGGTTCAGCAGCCCAGGAGCCGATTCTTCGCTCAGCTCGTTCAATGCTGGACAGCTCCACCCACTTATTAGAGACCGCCCGCTCTCTGGTCCTTAACCCCAAAGACCCGCCCACCTGGTCCATCCTGGCAGGCCATTCTCGCACCGTGTCAGACTCCATCAAGAGCCTCATCACGTCCATCAGGTCAGCATCATGCAAATAAACTCCTGCGGTTTGGTGAATGTGATAAGCTTGCAGCTTCACTCTCCACCGGGTGGTAAATAATAATAACGCGGGTAAAAGATGAGGTTCAACTCAAGCTTGTATTAAATAACTGAAGAGCAAGCGTTATTAACAGTAACAGCTGTTCAGTCCTCACACACTCTCGCTCTCTTCTCAAATTTTCTCGCACACTGTATTTCATTACAACTCCAGGGGGAAGTAATATCACAAACAAGCAGTGAAATGGAAAACCAGGGAAAGCCTATGAATACAGAGTAATTGTTATATAATAAATTGAAATATAATAAGATAACAGTTAAGCAAATTAATGCCAAAACTGTCACAGTAATTGTGCAACATGATCAATTTCACCTGTGTATTAGATTTAGTACCCATTTAAATATACAGTATAATTAATTAATATACTAAATATGAATAAACACAAAATGCATAGAAATAAAAAATATACTATAAAAATAGATGTGCTTATTTTAGTGCTGTGGCACTAAACAAAAAGTTTTCTTTACATAATATATGTGTGTGCTTTGTATATTTATTATGTGTATAAATAAATATGTGAATATTTCAGAAAAATGCTTTATTTATATATTAATTCTATTTATATGCAATATAAATTACATTAATGAAAATATAGACATGTAGCTGCATGTATAGATGTTAAAATATAAACACTGTATGTGTGTATATTTACATATAAATAATACACAAACACAGTATACATATATAAACATAAACTTTTTTTTCTCTGTTCATCAAAGCAACATGAAAAACTAATGCATCATGGTTTCTACAAACATATTTAGCAGCAGTTTTTAACACTGATGATAAAAAGTTTCTTTCAAATAAGCATATCAGAGTAATTTCTGATCACATGACACTGATTATTATCTCATCAGTGATATCTCTTCAGTTAACCAACATATAGCATTTCTTTCATTCTTTCATTCTTTCTTTCTTCGTCAATAAATAAATATGCAGTAAATGGTTATGGTTATTTCAGAGGGTTTGATAAAAACTTAATAACAATTAAACATAATAGATTTTTTTCTTACACTTAACATTATTTCTTTAATATACTTTATTATCAACATACTTTAATATTAATAACACATTTTAGATTATTTCTATATTTTTGTGGCAGACAGAAAATTACAAATAATACTCATCCAACCTTTTATTTTTTTAGACATATTTAAATGTGTTTGTGTTTTAGTAATGGTGACTAAACGTTTTAATTTTTTTAAATCTTGAAAGCAAGATTAATTGCATCCAAAATAAAGTTTTTTGTTTACATAATGTGTGCGTATAATGTGTATATTATATACAGAAATACAAACATAAATAAATATATGTAATATATAAACCTAACATATATGCATGTATATGATATAATTTATATGAATATAAATATATAGATGTAAATATTTTCTAAATATATTCTACACGTGGGTGTATTTATTAACAAATGATTAATATACACAGTACACATACATATATTAAAAACAAACTTTTTTTTATTTGCATGTGGTTTTTCATGATTCATTTTTTGACAGCACTAATATACTTGACAACATGTTTGTGTTTTTGTAATTGCTACTAAACGGTTTAATGACAATCAATAGTAATAAGAACAATTAAACGCAATAGGTTTTTTCTTACATTTAATATTTTTTTCTTTTCCAGAGTCCAACAGTTGTTTTACACTAGGTTGTTTTTTCTGAAGGACTGTTCTGAAGGCTATTTTTTTGTAAATAATAGCTAAATAACAGACTGTGTCTGCTGTCACTGGGCTGTATTTTGCAGTAAGTGACTCTTTCTGGGTTTCTCTCTTCACTGGGAGCACAGAGAGTGATTGATGTAGCGTGAGGAGACTGATCTGAGCTCAGTGACGGTGTCTTCTTGACTCATTGCCCACCTGGCTGCCATCCACACACTCTCCCATTCCAACCAATCAAAGCTGGAGCTCAGCCAGCCCTCTGTGTGTGTGTGTGTGTGTGTGAGCAAAAATGCTCACGTATGCACTGACCATCCTGTTTTATGAAACTCTAACGTACGATATCTGGATTGAGTTGGAAAATATAATAACACCGCACGGCAACCCTGTAGCAACCTGGTCTCCTCTGTTTTTACAGGGACAAGGCCCCTGGGCAGCGGGAGTGTGACCAATCCATCGACACCATCAACAAGAGCATCAGGGACATCGAGCAGGTGTCCCTCGCCGCCGTGGGTCAGAGTCTGCCCCGCAGAGATGACATCTCTCTGGAGGTAAACCAATAAAACACCTGTGTCCGTGTCAAACTGCCATCACTCTGTAGTTGCATTATTTTCAACAATGTTCTTCTGGTTCACTCTTACATTCTATTAGTTCTACAACAGCTTGTATTTTGACAAGTTTTGTATTTTGGTTACGAATCAATGGTATTTTAGAGTATTTCTCACAGAAATGTATTGCAATAACATGTTTTCCTGTACACATGTTTATTCCCTTTGTGTGTATTAGAACAAAACAAAAGAAGGGAGGAAAAAAGCTAATTTGACATAATGTCTCACAAAACTAAAACAATTTGCTTTATTGGCACCCTTTTAAAATTGTGGATAGATAAGATTGTTTCAAGCATGTGATGCTCCTTTAAACTCACCTGGGGCACGTAACAGTCGTGGGCGATATAATCACACCTGAAAGCAGATAAAAAGGAGAGAAGTTCACTTAGGCTAAATTTGAAAACAGCGTTTTCGTCTAAAAACGTTCTATGTCTACACTATCGTTTCCGAAAACTTGATCATCCACGCTGAAATGAGAAACGCTTACGTTTCTGTACTGTTCATGCGTGAAACATAAGAAGATTCGATCTGCGTCATATCCATCTGCCGTTTATTTACTTGCATTACTTCGTCTTTGAAGAAACGCTATCTGGAGCATGTACAAACTGATATTAAACTTTAAAAGGGCTCTCAAAATTGAGAGCAAACAAAACAACTGCTGTACGATGCCGTCCACCATCAGTTAAATTGGTCACATGACTGCATCATATGACTAATATGCGTCATTGTTTTTCGAAAGCCTCTGTTTTCACAGTCCACACTGCAACACGAAAACGCCGTTTTCAAATTTATCCACTTTGGAGAGCGTTTCCAAAAAGCTGCATTTTCCTTGACAAAAACGCTGTCTCAGTGTGGATGGAAGGCCAAAATGGAGAGAAAAAGATTTTGTTTTCAAATAAAAAACGTATTAGTGTGGAGCAAGGTTATTATAGTTAACGAAAACGAACGAAAAGACTAAAACTAGAATTGAAAAAGCATTTTCGTTAACTGAAA
>JAUCMT010000059.1:12843301-12859677 GCA_032357475.1 Enteromius thamalakanensis
TATCTAAATATATTTAATATATAAACATAACATATTTTCATTAAATATATACATGCATGTGTTTGTATTTATATATACTCAATAAATATACACAGTACATACAAATATATTATGTAAAGAAAAACGTTTATTTTGGATGCGATTAATTGCGATTAATCATTTGAAAGCACTAAACATAACCAAAAGTAATTTCTGTTGTAATCTTTCTTGCGTAATTAGTCGTAATCACGTTGCATTCGCGCATGAATCACAAGCAGAATGAGTTTTTACAAATCATTTACTGTACCTTCATAATCATTCAGAAAACTTGAAACTGTCTGCAAACAGCCACATTTACAAGTCATATCGCGTTCGTTTTTGAAACATGAAACAGCTGCATAAAATTTTTGCAAATTCATCGTAAGTTGCGTTTTTGCATATATACGCTTTCCCATGTCGGGTCACAGCCGAATTAATATAAATTGTGCGTAATTTACACAAGAATGGTTAAATGTTGCCCATTAGGTGACTAATAGTTTTGCGTTATTTCCAGATCATCGCAGCTCAGGAGGAGATGCTACGAAAAGAGAGGGAGCTAGAAGAAGCCCGAAAGAAGCTCGCCCACATCCGACAGCAGCAATACAAGTTCCTGCCCAGCGAACTGCGAGAAGACCAGAGCTGAATGCATCTCGCGATATCCGTCGGATCTTGATTGTTACGGATGATTGGCTGCTCCTTATATGCAGAGCTAGAGATGTCACATGTCATTGGTTGTGTAACTGTCAGGTGACTTGTTAACGTTAAATGTGATTGGCTCACATGGGACTAGCGCCACTGATTGGCTGTATGTTGGGGGTGCGAATGGATTTCCTCTTACATAGGGCTAATATTTTACGTTCTTGTTGTTACGTTTTTTTAAGGTGTAAAGCACTTGTTAGAGGTTTGTTTGCGTGACTGTGTGTTTTACGTATCGATAGTATGCCGCTCATCGGCGATAGCTTACCATAAGGATTTCGATAACTAATCCAACACAATGCGTTAATGCTTATAATAAAACCAATGTCAAACCATTAATATCTGGTAGCCAGAAACCAGACAAATCTTACTTATGAAGTATGACGTCAGACCGTAGGCTTTAATTATTCGAACGATTTCGGGTGCCGATAAGCTTGGAAAGCCTCTAGAATGCACTGCTCAAATTCATACATATGCCACTCTAGAATATTATGTTAGTAAGGTTATGAATCATAGGTAGCTAAGGAAAGAATGTACTGTTGTGCTTCGTCGTGTTATTTATTGTTAGCAGAACTGTAATAGAGCATTCTCTTACACGTTTGTAGGTCCAGTTGGGGTTGATTCATTGAAAACCATTTCATTCAGTCCTCTCTTCATACCTCAGATTGTTACATTTCCCATGATTCATCTGTGCGTCGAAATTTAGGTTTGCGCAAACACAGCGGATACGTTCGGAATTACACGCTATCACACTATTCATACTATTTCTGCAGCGTACTTTTTTTTGCATAAGAATAATCAGATGACCACTATGTATCCCACAATACAATGCCAATTGTCTTTTTTTTCCATTTCTGTTTTGCAAATTAACAAATGTAATGCTAGCCTCAATTTAAACTGAAATACTAACCAAATACTAGCCTTTATAACACGCACAAAAAAAAGCTCCGTTAAAGGTAATAACATTATACGTAGGAACGATATATCCCACAATGCATTGTGCTGCTTCTTTTTTCCTTGTGTAATGAAAGGCGTAATTCCAGCTTGAATTTTGGCTGATTTCAAATTGCCATGCTACATTTTATATTTGAATAAAAATGTGAAACTAAATAAATACACACAATAACAAAATAAATGTGCAGAATAAAAAAATAATAATAAGGTATAACGCACTATACTACGCATGCAACAGTATGCACATTTCCCATTTTTCCAAAATATGCAGTATGGAGAGACTTTACTCTTTGTGGATCACTATTTCCCACAATGCAGTGCGCTTAGATTCATTTTTATAATTTCCAGTGTAATGAATAAACACAAAAGTAATACCAGATAATTCTAAATCTAGCATACTACATGTTTTGCACAAAATTGAATACAAATCCGAAAAAACCTTTTTAAAAACAGTTTGAATTAAATGTGCATAGTAATGAGGTCACATGTAAACAATTACTGTGTGCATACTGCACACTATTTAACAGGCTATTTTTAAATAGTAGACCATAAGCAGTGCTATTTTAAGTATTTAATAGCTAGCATTTCATTCCGAACATATTCAAACAGACTACGTGGTGAGGTCATGTGACGACAATGTAGCATACTTAACATTTAAAATGTTTATCAGTACATCGTAATAATCCAGACTGTTTCACATGCTGTTTTGAAAAGAATAGTAAGCTTTATACAGTATATACTGTGCAGTATGCAGCACGCTGAGCGCTCATATTCCATTCTGAACGCAGCCAGAATCCCAGTGTTGTACTTTCTGATATCACAGTTCTCATAAAACGCATTTCTGGTCCACTGCAGATGGACTTCCTGTTTGAGATTGTACCTGCATGTACAGCAGGAAGCTCCTGTAGCGTCAGTAGCTTTGTTGGATTTAATGGCGTCAGTGTAGTCTTACCCGGAGATAACAGGTCTCTTCTGCTTATCGTGTGCTTCGTGCATGTTTTCGGTTCGAAAAATCCCGGCGTAAACTTTTACGAGGGTTTCACTTCCTGTTTGCGTCACGTAGAATAACGTGTGGCACTTACAAGCTGAGAACTGACTGTTGTGACTTCAGATCTGGACTGCATTGTATCATAGTGCCTTATTCTGACTTCTTCAGTAACTCGGTGCGCGCAAGTTGCTCTTAAATGCTGCTCGTGGGCCAGGTTTCACTGGATGTTCATGTTAAAGGGGTTCCGGATCAGCAACAGAGCTCCGTCTAACGATACTGAGCAAGTTTAAGCATCGTCCATCTTCTGATGAGTGAAGCAGATGTATTTTGTCCTCTTCAAACTAGCTTTGTACAGCGTTGTTTCCAGTCTAAGGCGACTAAAGCTGACATCCGTTTTGTTCTGTTCTGCAATATTGTACATATTCTACCGAGGCCTAAAAATGCGCTTGCCTTGGCAGGCCGCTATACTGCCGTACTATTAACTATTTAGACGTTTAGATGTAATAAAGGTAACAAACCACGAGTAGGAAAAGGAAGGATGTGATTGTTTCTGTCAGCACTGACTGCTTTCAGCTTGTCCACGTGAAGAAGTTTATTAAAATGTCCCAATAAAAGAACAAGGTTATCTTGCTTTTCATTTCAGTAAACCACTATGTATGAAGTTTGGCTTTGTTTTGTTTACTTGGAGTTATAGCTATAATGAAGATATTGCAATATGTGGTTGAACATGTGGTGTCTTTCAGTGGAGCCGAAGAAAACAGCAAAGAACTATCGCCTTCTTTTGACATAGAGTTAGGACTGCCTTCAATCGACTGACATAGTGACATTAATAATAATATTAATAACGATAATAATAATGGACATTAAAATGCTGTATGTATAATATTTATCTGGTCACGAAAGTATTTTTTGTATTGCCCTGAAAATAAAGAGTTTCAACAAAGTATGATTTGTGAAAGCTTTTTTGGGAAGGGGTGGGGTTGATTATACAGATTATTATAATAGTAAATTTTTAAGCAATAAATATTTTATTTTAGTGTTCTTGTTACATATTGTACTTACTACAGAAAAGTGTGCGTAAGTACAAGCAACTGTGCCTTAAGCAAATCTTAGCCTTATATAGTACTATTAAATTAATATTTCTTGATATTAGCCAGTAATTAGTTGAATAATAATTACAATGTAATGAGGGCACATGCAACAATTGTGTGTTTGGGTGTGTGTGTGTGTGTGTGTGTGTGTGTTTACGCTCAAACACATATATTGCATGCACTATTTGTTGTAATTTAATAAATAAATAAATTTGTTAATGTTAAAAAAATAAAATAAAATTAGCCTGTATCCTGAAAACGAATTATGTGGAATAATATTTTTATTATTATTTGTGTTAGTATTTATTTTTCTTGCAAAAATTAACCATGGGTTTATAAGTAAAATTGTAGTGCAGCAAAAACATGATAAATTTGTGGTTACAGTGGTTAAAGTATAGTAACCATGTTGCCTTTTTTCTTTTCAGTAGTGTACAAACATGGCTAGCAGCCCACATGACAAACACTATAGTAATTTATAGCAATTACTATGGTGTTTTTGAAATATACTATAGTCAAGTACTGTATACTGTATTATAGTATTTACAACACTTGTTAATAAATGAAAACAGTAGTATTAACTGATAAACTGTAATAAACACTAGTATAGCCACATATATACTTATAGACACACACATATACAGTATATATATATATACAGTTATATAGTCTAACTACTAGTTTTTACTTAAGTGAATATAGTGTATTTTAGTATAACATACAGTATAGTTGTAGTAAACTTAGTACAGTATTAGATAAAGTAATTTGTTGTTATATTAGCACAGCCACTATAGAATTACCACAACAAATTAATTCAAGTACTTTACTATATTATGGTTCAAAAACACTATATTTCGTAATGTAAATTTTTTTTTTTTTTTACTTTTTATCATACATCTATTTGTATCTACCAGAAACTACCCGAAAATCTATTCAAACTTCAAACTTTTTTATATATATGTAAATAAATATTTTTTTCTGATGCTCCAGTTTTGGTTAGACTTGGTTTAGAACAGCTGTGGTAAGTTTTAAGAGCATGTCTTTTTTTCCCTGAGATTCTTCACTGAAGCAGACTACATGTCTGTGGCACATGGCTAAACCAAACAAATGCTAACAGTGTTTTTACCACTATTCTAAGCATTATAAGCACAGAACAGTGTCTTATATTTTTTGCATTTTAAACTCATAAATATATATGCAGCGTAGTTTCTGTCGGTCGTGTAAGCGCGTTTTGACGCTGTTTGTGTAGCTCTAGATGGGACGCATTCTCTCCAGCAGGTGTCGCTGTTACTTCTTCATGTGTTGTGGTCGCGGTCATTCTGGGAATTATATCGTGGATGGCTAAATTACAGTCTGTGTGACCAAAAAAGGACATGTGGCAGCTTTTGCTTCGTCTGTCGACAGCGAACTATAATAGAACAGCATGCTCGACCAAGACGGGAGAGTAAAAAGATGGTTAAATCAACAAATTGCTAATGATAATATGAGGTGAAACAGAAACATATGCATGCATTATTTAGTCTTGTACTGTTAGTATCCATTAGTTCCAGATATTTAGGCCAGACTAAGGAAGTCCAGCAGACTAGAGTAAAGCTTGAACTCCATATTAGGCTGCTAAAAAGTGTGTTGTACTTATAATGGGTCCTGCCTACTTAGAAAAAAATTTGGAGCCATTCAGTCTCTACAAAATATACAGCATACAGTACTAGTAACTGAAGGAATGTTTGGGGTTTTGGCTCAGATTGAGTCCAAAATGCATGAGATTTCAACCCTTTTCCTCCACTATATAAATCTGAATGATCACTAAATATTTTTCGCATAACTATTATCAGGAGCTCAGCAGAAATGGTTCAGTCATGTGTGGGGGCGACTCTTTTAAAGTCTGGTCTGAGGCATGATGGGAAGCCTCATTTAATGATGCGAACCCTGTTTGAACTCGCATAGTTTATTTGAAAAAATCCCACATTCACACATGCAGCAGGATCATGTATAAAGCACTATCTCAAAAAAAGTACTTCTCAAAACTTACTAACCACGCATAATATTTTTTTCCTATGAAATGCAAACATGTAAATTCATTTTGGTCACATATTATTGTAGAGCAGTTTGTGCTGATTACAAGAAAAATACAGGTTGGTCAATAATATGTTCTAAATAGCTAAAAAAAGCTCAAATATCAGAGCATGTCCAAACATCTCAACTGCCCCAAAATCACCTCAGACCCCAGAGGGTTAAAGGTATAGTTCACCTAACAGCAAATGCTAATTCTATCATTTACTTACCTCCATGTCCAAATTATTTACAACACTTTTTTTTTCTCTAAGCCACTGTAAAAAAACAATATGTTGATGATAATATGAAATATTGTCTGGACACATGCTTTTATGATGTTTATCAATGTTTAAAATTGACCAAGCTTTTCTCTTCACCAGATATTATTGATAGACTGGAGTTGTGTGGATGTTTTTATCAGCAGTTTGGACTCTCGTTCTGACGGCACCCATTCACTTCCAGAGGATCCATTGGTGAGCTAGTGATGTAAAGATGTTTCTACAAATCTGTTCTGATGAAGAAATAAACTCATCTACATCTTGGCTTGCCCAAGGGTGAGAGAATTTCTAGCTAATTTTAATTTCTCGGGGAAACTATTCTTTGACAGACTTTACAATGTTATGTGCTAATATTCTACTGTATGAGCAGCACATGCCGTACTGTCGGTTTCCTGTCAGCTGGACACATTTTTGTGAAATTAGAGGCTTTGTTTAGATTGCTGTATTCGTACCACAGGAATGACGCTGGTATTGAGCGGGCAGCGGTCACATTTCTGTCTGATATGCTTCAGTGATTTATGACTCGTGAGGCTGCGAATGTTTGAAGTTTTGTAATATTTGTTAAGCAAAAATGCTCTTCTTAGAAAATTTTACACACAGGAATGTTTATTTTTACACATTTGGGTCTTGAACTGATTAAGAAATCATGTGTGAAGTTTAGACGATGGAAGGCCAGTTAGAATGTTTCCGCCTTCTAGAATTATTGTTATGGAATCCCAGGCTTTGTTTAATTAAAATGAATGTGTGTGTGTCAGTTCTACAGACCTGGACAGGTGAAGATCAACCATCTGCTGTGAGGACTTCAGGTATTCGTGATAACTCAAGTGCACGGCAGTAATCTTAACATCACATCAGGCCTCAAGTGGAATTGTTCTAAAAGAAGAAAAGGGGAAAATGAGGGGAAACATTGTTGTCACAGCTGTTTGACGAATTTTAAGCAAAGCTCTCGCCTGGGGATGAAAACCAGCTCACATTTGTTTGCTTTGTCGTGTTTCCACTGTTAATGAATTTCTGTAGTGTTAAATATTGCTCTCAATGCCTTCAAATCTGACACTTACTGTCTGCCAAAATATGCTGTGTGAAAATTGAATTGGCCACACATCAGGGTTATTAAAGTTAACTAAAACCATTAAAAATAAATAAATAGGGCTAAATAAAATAAAATGTTTTTTTTTTAAAGAACTAATGCTAAATTAAAAGTAATTATATCTATATAGACATATTAAGAAGAAGAAAAAAACACACACACAACCAAATTGTTGACTTAAATTAAAATAAAAGGAAAAATATGAAAACAAAAATTAATATGTAAAATAAGATGTAATGTCTGTTTTATAAATGTAAAAAATAAGTGCAAAATTGGTTTTTGATGTGATGACTAAAATGAAAAATATTATTATGACAAAATATCACTTACAAAAAAACTCATATGTACATAATTTCAGTCATGTATTTGATAAATTATAATAAAATTAGAAACAAAATTAATTTAGATAAAGATAAAATAATAAACTAAAAATATAATGAAATTAAATATATATTTATTAGGGCTGTCAAAGGATTAATCGTAATTAATCACATCCAAAATAAATATACATGCATATAAATATACCCATAAAGTATATTTTTATTCATATTTACATGTTTATACATTTATGTATTCATATTCCTATTACAAGCATATGTTTGTATTCACATATACCTAATAAATATACTCAGTACACACACATATATTATGTAACCAAAAATTAATTTTATGGCATTTTAAATGTTATTTATATGCAATGTTTCTGAAAATATTCAAATAGAAAAAAATTAAATGTGTTATTAAAATGTATCATTTATTTATTTAATTTAGTTTCTTGTTTAATTACACTGTGCATCCAACACAATTTTGAAATAAAGCACTGAATTAGCATTTTCAATTCTATTGTAAATGGTGTACGATCCTGTGAGATCAGACAAATAATGTCTCCAAGAGTCTCTTAAACACAGTCAGTCTTCTTTGTGTAGACGAGAAGGAATCTGCTTGAAGAGGTGCATCTTCTGAGAGTAAACTCAGCAGGCGTGATGGAATGGTCCGGACTGTACACATGCCTATTTTAGGCTTGTTCATGAAAGGGGTTGCCCAATTTCCGTGTGTGGTGTCATCCCTGAGGAGCAAGATTCATGGGATGCTGTCTGTGCTCTCCAGGGTGGCTGTTTATTGTCCTGTGAGAGGTTATTACAACACATCTCCAAATACAGCGTGCTGTCATCTGTTCTTAGTTAGCAGTGTCTGCTAAGACGAGCAACAGGGACCTAAACAGACTATTACCTTAAGTACTTTTAAATTTTAAATAAGACAAGTTTAAAACCAATAAACTTACAATAAAGAAAGGATACAATCATTTTCTAGGGGTTTTAGCTTGGACAAGTAGGCAGCCAACTAGCAACCACTCAGAAGAGCATCATAACGTCACAGCGTACTTAAAAACAAATTATGAACGCCTTGGACAAAAATTGCAAGAATATTAGTTAAATAACTAAAAGGTACAAAAATGAACTCAGAACTGTACATTTACTGTAGTTCAACTATTACGGTAAAAAAGTGAGTTTCATTTCCATAGTTCTTCTGGGTTATATTTCACAGAGTAAATATAAATACCTGTCTTTTCACACTCTACATGTCTGGTTCTACTTCCTCCAAGCTGTCCCTTGAGGAAGCTCAGGGAACATATGTATTATTTGTTTTTGCAGGCCAGTGTCTGCACCTGTGGGGGACGTTTGTTCTGAGGATCACATTAATAACCTCTGCTCTATGCATCAGCTGAGACGGATGACCTGCTGACCTGCCTCGGGTGGCCCGCTGAGACACCGTCTTGCTCAAAAGATGTGAGGAGCAGAAAAAGAGTAGTTTCTGGTATAGGCATAGACAAACCGTTATAGACACTGGAGTATAGGCTCCTTCAGGAACAACAACTTTAACAATAAACTATAGTAATGTCCACAACAAGAGGTTGAGAACATTATGTGTATGATAAAATTGCATTGCTTTAAATGCTTGGGCTTTAGTCTGCTGCATAGTTTTTTTTTAAATGATTAAAATTCCTTCAAAATATCTTCTTTTGTCTTCCGCAGAAGAAAGAACAACTTGAGGGTGAGTAAATTATGACATAATTTTTATTTTTAGGTGAATCTTTTAAGAAAGTGCTTTAATGTGTTACATTATTAAGAGTTGTGCATCAGCGTTCAGTCCAGTACTTTAGCCAGAAAACTAGATTCGGTTCATTTAGTAGCAGTGAAGGCATGTCATTTGAGCATGAACAAGGCCTGAACAAGATATGCATGAAAACAAGTTCCTGAACACGAATTTAATACACAGTTTATTAGTTCCCTCTCTTTGTACTAATTTGGCAAGACTTAATCAAATTAAAACAAGAAATTATTTAGTACAACATGGTCAGGAATTAAAGGTGGAGCGTGTATTTTTTCAAAAATACTTTAGAGTCAGGCTGAGTACCAAAACAAACTTGTTGCCAATCAGCAGTAAGGGGCGTGTCTACTCATAATGCCACGAGAGAAAGCACGAGGAGAGAGTGCTCAGTGCACAAGATGGACTTCGGCTGAAAGATTACAAAAAGTGTAAATATCTGATCAGATTTCCATCGCTGAACAGAACTCAAGGAGCGGAAGGTCTGTGATCGGTACGGTGTACATTTTAGAACATCCTTGAATCTCAGTCATAAAATTAAAAGGTGTAGTGCCTTTTAATCCGAGTCCATTTCGGCCGATGCCTAATTTTACGAGACCTGACACCTGACGCCTTTTCCTGAGACTTGAAGCCTTTCAGTGTGAGTCACAATACCGTTTTGTCCAGTGACTGAAGCCTTTCAGTCTAAGGCATGACACCTTTTCATTTTATGATTGAGGTCTGAGGATGTCCTAAAATGTACAGCGTAGATTAGTTGCTATGATATGACAAATGGACTGTTAAAAATGTTTTTTAATTTGTGTTAGACCGACAATCTTTGGGGAAGTTTTTAAAAAGTAATACATTACAATATTTTAAATATGAGCAGGAAAAAGTTTGGTTTATCGCAAATGTAAAAGCCCTTTCACACCAAAAACTGTACTGAATAAAAATCAGGCTGAAGGATAAGTAATTCACGTCTAGAATTCTGGAGAAAAAGGTAAAAAAAAATACTTTTCAGCAATTAAAAAACAATGAATCACAATCTTTCGTTTATCTAGAGTAATTTTTTGTCATTTTACTCATGAACTGTATAATCAAAGGTCAGCAGAAAAGACATTGGTTAATAAAATAAGATCAGATACATTTGCGTTATTTAATGTATTTAACTATTGCATGTTTGCATCATATTTAATAGTTTACATTTCACTGTTTTTATACGTTTTGATGAAAAACAAATGCACTTCTGACTTCTCCCAACATGAGGACAAGAGACTTACCACTCAATAAATGAGAAAACAAAGTAACTGCCATTATTATTTTTTTTAAAGTAACTCAGATATTTTCTTTTAAATTTAAAAAGTAATGTGTTACTTTAATATTTGCTTAAAAAAAATCATCTGATTATGTGACATATATTATTTGTAATGCGTTACCCCCAACACTGGTAGACAGCATCACTGATTATAATGAGTTCTACAGTATTATGTCGCACCATCATGTCTGGTGTAGACACAGTGTAACCTTGGCTTTGCTTTGTTTCACGGAACTAATTGATGCATAATTGCCTAAGCACGTGTGGGGCGGAGGCGGAGCTATCAAAATTGGGGTAGGGTCGTGTTTGTTTTGGTCATTTTAAATATCAACATTGGCTACTTACCTCACCTTTAATATGTTATGGGAGTTAATTCTTAATTCACCACAATTTAACCAAATATAGCTCAACTGGCCACATTTTAAGTATTAAAACAACTACAACATTGGCACAAATGAATAAGTTGGCACAACATTGGCACAAATGAATTCAGGTATGTCATGCGCAAAACCACAGTTATGGATACATAAAACTTTGGCAGCTTTAAAATATAGTGTATTAAAGTGTAGTTAGTGGTTTCACAGGTGTTTGGTGGACAATTTTTGTGTTATTCTTTAAATGAACTACTTTTCAAACCAGTGCTCAGATTTCTGCTGTGGGCTATTGGATAAAAAGTCTTCCATGCTGTTCAACTAACCATAGTAAGACTAGGAGTCAGCAGTGATGCCACTGATATATCTGGATTCAAGCTCATGCTGGACACCAAATACTTGAGGTGAGGAGCTTTTAGCACCCTAGAGCTGGCAGTGGTTTGAGGAACACTTTCAATCATCTGGACACACCCTTCCGTCTTCATTACACCTCTCCCCAGACTGGCACATCAAACTGTCCTCTCAAACATTTTATAGACCAGCATATGAGCCTTTCAACACCTCGCAAATAGATCAGCGTTGGTCGTTTGAAATGGCATAAGTGAATTTAGCCATCACAACATATAGTGTATGGTTGCAGGTTTGTTTGTTCTAGTCTGGACCAGCATGAAAGTTCAGTTAAGATGGTCTAAACACCAGAAACAATGATAGTACACTGTTTATACATGAGTGCTACCCTGAAACCGTCAGAATTAGTTTTTGGTGTAATGCAACACCTTGCAGTCTCGTTCTTAGAAAGGAAACCTCCCAATCCTGAAGGTTTTTTTGACCAAGAAACGAAGCCACATCTTTCAGCAGAAGAAAAGGCCTGCCGTTAGCATTTTCTTTCTTTTTCTGTCTCGCTGCTGTGGCTTTCCCCACCCTAACGCTACTAAAGCTGAATAAACAGCAGTGAACAAGGGCTTGCTGATTTTCTGGAAATATGTGGAGGAAATGGGTCTTTCGTTTAGACAAATGGCCCACTTTTGAGAGGAGTCAAATTAGCCTGCAGGGACCAAACAGCAGGTTGGAGAGCATGTTGCTTTCAGTCAAAAGGAAAAACCGAGGTTATCGCTGTTGAAGCCTAGATTATACTGTATGAGCTTTAAAAATATTAACTGCCACCCCAGAGCTTCAATATTTTGTTTAAATAGCAAGGTCAGTAGCAAGCTGTTTGGGGTGGCGTAGCCCAATGTTTAAAGCTGTGGGTTGGAAACTGAAAGACATAGGTTCGAATTAATGATATACCACAATTGTGTTCTTTATGAAAGGCTGTAGATTCAAATCCCACATCCAATTTATTATTTGTTTAAAGCTGTAATCCCACTCATAATTTATAATCTACCACAATTTGACTCTTCGGGAAAGGCTGTAGATTCAAATCCCATGTGTAATTTATTATTTACCAAAATTGTGCACTTTATGTAAGGCTGTAGGTTCAAATCCCATGTGTTATTCATAATCTGATGAAAACTGTAATTAAATGCTGTAGGTTCAAATCCCACATGTAATTTATTATTTACCAAAATTGTGCACTTCATGTAAGGCTGTAGGTTCAAATCTCAAACGTAATTCGTAATCTTGCACAACTGGACTCTTTGTGAAAGGCTGTAGGTTCAAATCCCACATGTAATTCATTATTTACCACAACTGTGCTTTTCATGAAAGGCTATTGGTTTAAATCTCACACATAATTTATAATCTGCCACAATAGTGGTCTTTGTGAAATACAGTACTGTAGGTTTGAATCCCACATGTAATTCACATTCACAGTCACAGTGTTTCCCCATCTGATTGGAGATCTTTCAAAGAATTTTAATTCAAACCTCTGACTTTCAGACTTTCATCAAACATCCCTTTAATCTCTGATGTTGCGGTTTTCCTCCTCAAAGCTTCGAGGACATATTAGACATCACACTGCTGACTGCTAACACCCCATACCAGTTTCCATAAAACATCATAAGCTCAGCATCAGATTTTATGACTAAGTTCAGTACACACAGCAGAGGAGTTGATCTTAGAGAATTCCTCTGACTGATCTTGGCCTCTCTCCCATTTCTTCCAGCTCTCAGACAGGAAGTGTGAACCCCCACCAAGACTGACATGAGAACAGTCACAACATCTGAACAAATACTGACAGGGTCACGAGGGCCTGATCTGGGGTGAGCGGACAGCTTGTCAAGAGGTGTGGGTTTCTTTGGTATGTCTCACTTAAAACAACTTGCAGTTGTGACGCAGAGTCACCATTAACATTTGTCTGTGTGTGTCCAACTCAAAACCAGGAATGCCCTAGACTTCCCATGCAAGTGCCCCATGTCACAAACCAACAGACAAATGGTTCATGGTTTATAGAGTCAATATATTTTAATTTTGGCCTTTACATATTGCTAATGTGTTAGTGTAATGGGTACACAAATAGCACTCTCTATGTTAAGTGCACAAGAATAGAGTCTGATGTTAGCTTGTTAATAAGTTAAAGTGTAATGCGTACACATAGCATATGATTTTGTTTTACCATGTAGCTAAGTTAATGTCTTAGTGCTAATATGCAATGTGCTTTATGATATGTGTACTCCAGTAAAGTTTGATGTTAGCATATTGCTAAGCTAATGTGTTATTATAAGTGTTGTGCCTGTATTCAAATATAGCCTTTTCCACAATGAGAATGGGAGAATCTATTCCAATAGAGTTTTGTGTGTTGTTATCATAAATCATGGCAGAAGGACTATTCTGACTTTGTTTTTCATATTTTTCTGGACCTTGACAGTATTATTTACTTGGCAGTCAATGACACAGTCACAAGCTTCCCGGTTTTCATTCAAAACATCTTAAATTGTGTTCAGAAGATGAATTAAGCTTTTTTATGGGTTTGGAATGACATTGAGGTAAGTTATTAATTTTTTTCCTTTTTGGGTGGAGTAACCCTTTAATGTATTCATTTTAATATGCAATGTGTACAAATAGTTTTCTAAACCATAAATGCACAGAAGAAATAGCGATATGTTCTAATACAGTTTGGTCTGATAGCACGTAGCTAAAGTTGATGTGTTAATGTTAATATGCTATTTTGCAATGCGTACAAATATCACTTTCATGGAAAGTCTAAAATAAAATCAAGAATACATTCCAATGGTGTTAGCATGTTGCTAAAGTGTTATGCGTTCACAAATAGCACACTGGACGATTTTGGAAAAGGAAAATCAACAAAATATTCCAATATAGTTCGGTGTTCGCACATTCGTAACGCATTCAAAAAGCACTCTTAACGATAAGTGCAGGGAAATCAAATCCACAAAATATTCCAATAGAGTTTGTGCTAATGTGTAAGAATGCTCTTCGTAGTAATCCTAAAGTAAAATTAAAAGTGCAATATATTCTTTGCTTGGTGCTAGCATTTTGCAAATTAATGTATTAGTTCTAATATGTGATGCAAATGTGAATTAATTTGGCTAGTTTGCCATCTTGAAAACTCTCTGAACACATTGCAATGCATTCTGGTCATGTACCCATCTTTATGCCAGATGATGCCTTATAGAGTCTAAGTACACAGCACACTATATTTTGCAACAGACAGGCCAAAGAGCTACTTCAGAAAAGCATGTATCCTCAGGTAAACTGTCCAGTCTCCTCATTTAGCCCTAATTGATTTGTCCCGACTGGGAGAGTTCAACATGACACTTGGTCGGTAATGAAGACGAGCACATACCCAGAGGTTTTATAGCTCAGTGAAATGGAAACAAAACTATTTAGGAAGCCGTAAACTCAACAGCGGAGCTCATCATGTCATCACTCAGCACCCAGCTCCATATATGGGAAGATCTGCTACTACTCTCTTTGGAAAGTTTTCACCTATTAACATCCAGGAATGGAAAAAATGGGCAAATATTGATGGAGTTCTGTCAATGTCAATACTATGTATGCTAACACACATACTAAAATGCCTCAGTGTCAATGTGCAAGCTGTCCGAATAAGACCTGAACATTCTGCTGTTGAAATTAGATAGACAGTACCTTAGTTTAGTGGAGTTTGTCACCAGCTTGAAAACATTGTACCAGTGAGCCTCCTAAATGAGGCTCATCATTGCAGAGAATTCCTGATCTCCATCCGGCCCTGATGCCGTTATGGAATGTCTTATCTTGAGGATGCAAAGTAAAGCAATCTGCCAGTAAGTGCTTTGTTGACTCCTTCCCAACACCGTCCAAGTGTTCAACACCAGAGTACTGGATTTCTAGGCTGATTTCATAGCTAGAAGGTCTGTTGACTGACAAGCATTTGATTTTCCATTCATGTCCAAGTTGAAATGGATCTATTGAACATCTGGAACAGAATCTCCGCTCTCATCTCTTGTCTCGTATGAATTCAGTCATATGATGGTGGTCTGTCTAGCATGAGATACGGCTCCGAGTTTTTTCCAGCTGTGTTAGTGGTACACAAACAAACACTTCTTTGGGAGGAACCCTCACTAGCCCGCAACTATTCAACCATTGTGGCTGCCACCCGCATCAAATGGACTTTTAAACGAAAAAAAAGACAGCCCTCAAATGAATCACATTCCACTGCCAAAGCTGCTTGTTTTTCACATTATCATGAATGACGTGAAATGCAGAGGAGTTTGTCTGCTTATTTTCCCTTTCCATTTTTATGACCACGGTGATGTTTTTCTGACAGTAAACAATTTGGCCAACATCTTAAAATGAGTCGAGGAGATATGTAGGTCCCGGAGTGACTGGCTGCTTGGTAATTTGAAGGCTGTTCGAAAATACTGTCTTGCTACATCACAATGAAGGGCAGAATGAAAGCCATAATAATTCCACAGTGGTTATAGAAAGAGAAGGGCATTTTTGGAGTCATGTTTTTTCAAACTAAGTCCTCTTGACAGAACGATGGCAGTTTCTCCCATAATAGTTATGATTTATGTGTGCACATGACACAAAGGCTGTTCCATAGTCAGGAAAATTATGCTATTCTAGCTTTTTGACAAAAATATTAGAAGCATAAAAGATTTTTTTAAGACCCTTATTCCTTGGCTGGGATAAAGAAGCTACATTGAAACTCCAATTTGAACCTTCAACCTGTTGGTCCTCATTGAAGTCCACTATATGTAGAAAAATCCTGGAATGTTTTCCTTAAAAACCTTTCTTTTAGACTGAAGAAAGTAAGACATCAACATCTTGGATGAAATGGGGGTGAGCAAATCTGGAAATTTGAATTCTGGAGAACTTTAATTCTTGAATTAATTTACTACTCACATGTGAAGTCAAACAATCCAGAAGTCTCTAAACCACGTTATCCTGCTGAACTGCACTCCACATACCAAATATCTGCTGATTAAATAAATGTTTTGACAATAACATAATTTCGAGTAATCGCTGTACGAATCACCCGCAGCTGTTAGCTATCAGCT
>JAUCMT010000059.1:12859777-12876641 GCA_032357475.1 Enteromius thamalakanensis
CAATTGCTAGGGTTCGAGCCCGCCGTTCTCCCGGCCCGCTCCTTGGACAGCACGCCAAACCCGCTTTACCATTTCATTACATGAGGAAGCTGGACAACAATCCAAGTTATTACTACTGTCTCCTGAAACCGCAGAGATATGAGGGCCTTTCGTGGAACTATACTTTTTGGTGTGTTCGCGCCACAGGAACTAGGAGGGATTTTAGTTCCAGGTATTCTAAATTAGCGCTTACTTCAGATTAGGGTCTAAAACACTGTGTAAACATATACCGTGTAAAATTTGTATTAAATTATTTCATTTATAAACATCATTTTGTGGTCAATGAACAATAAATATAACATTACAATAAATGTTTGATGCTATTATATGTAACCTATTATTTTCTTGTGATCATATATTATATAGTATAATATTTTATATTATTTAGTGTATTATTAGATTTTAGATCATTTTAATATTCCAATAAAATAATGCAGGCTTTCTCTGGGTCTTAAAACTTCCGTCATGTATTTGCAAGCATGAACTAAATCCAAATATAATATTAACAAGAAGCTATGCTTCTAAGCACAGGTTGAGAGATGTAGTTGCAACTCTGACTGCGAATGTTAGTTTGAACTCTAGTTTTAGGAAACACCAAATCGTTGAACTACATTGGTAATGACCACAGTTGGCCAACTTGCTTTTAGAAAACGCAACCCTGGATGGCATGCTTACTACCGCACAAACCACGAATCCTAATTCAGCACAGCTCTCTACTTTGGACTGCTATGGGAAAATACATTAAATAGCTAGTAGCTCGGATTACAATAAAAGCATTTTCTGCTAGAATGCTGTCTACTGTAATATATGTACTGCAGACGGTGAGACTCCTCACAGAGTTCAGGAGCAGTTTAGAATCAGTGCCAAATAATCAAAGAATCCGCCCCTATCGTCCTCATCTCTGCCTTGGGCTGTGGTCACGTAGGCCTTACAGTATATGCACTGGTGCTCAGGGCGAAAATCTGCCAGGCATTTCTCCCGTTCCCTCCTGAGAGACCAGCTCAGCTCCAATCTCAGCTTGCAGCAGCAGAATGCTGCACATCTCTTTAATAGGTACCAACAATTCAAACATGAGACCCCTTATGCCAGGGTTTATTAAGTACACAGCCTATAAAGCCATTTACTTTACCTCGCTCCTCATAGCTGTGTGAGTTTCGTGTTGCAGGAATTTGTTTGATTTCTGCTGTTAGAGTTTGTAGGTTGATTACAAATCAGGGCCCGTATTCACAAAACATCTTAGGGCTAAAAGTAGCAACTAACTTGTTGATTTAGGAGAAAATCCTAAAAATAATGTATGTGTGACTCCTACATTTTAGCTGTAAGAGTATTTCATATAGCGCTTTAGTACTAAAACTAGCTCCTTAATCTGTGAAATGTTATGAGTAGTGTCCCTAAGACCAACTCACATCTATCCTAAAATGGCTGCTGTCTGCAATCTACCTCAGAATATAAACATTTTAGAAACAATAATAAGCTTTTAAAAAGGTATTGCCTTTAGGGTTTGGAGGTTACCCTAACTCCATTATATAACTTGATTATATCATTGTTTTCATTAACCAGCTGGGGAAGAATTAACAGCTATTCAGTTTACAATATGCAGGTTTTACTATTAGACATGATTATTCTACTCTTTTAATTAAAAGGCCTTTTATATGCATATTTACAATTAAAATGAATTAAAATAATACAGGCTGACAATTACCCAAACATATTCATATATATTATATTGTTTATTGCATTTTAAAATCTTACTTGAATGTAGCAATTAACTTTTTTATTAGTATTATTTTTAAAACTTTATTTAAATATGGCATATATTATGACAACATAACCTTGTGCTCTGCGATATTTCTATGACTAAATCTCACAGAGACTCCTCCCCTTTTCTATCAACCAATTACTGTGTGCATAGTTAATAAGCATGCTGACATCATCTATAGCAATGATGTCAACCCCACCCTTATTCTTAACTTTAGACTTCACTCTATTCCTTAGTAACAGCAGCTTTGTGAATAGGTTTTAAGAAAAAACTCTTAGCTAAAAATTTTACTGCAATTTAGGAAAACTCTTAGTGGTAAGATAAAATGTTTTGTAAATACCTAGATTTATGCTGTTTTTTTACTGAAATAACTAAAGGATTTATAAATGAGAAGGACATCAATTTGATACAAAATACTGAACAAAAAAATTTTGATTTGGTCACATGTTATTATATACAGTGGGTACGAAAAGTATTCAGACCCCCTTAAATTTCTTTGTTAAATTGCAGCCAAATCATTTAAGTTAATGTTTTGCTGAAAAACACCCCCACAGCATGATGCTGCCACCACCATGCTTCACTTTTGGGACTGTGTTGGACAGGTGATGAGCAGTGCCTGGTTTTGTCCTCACATACCGCTTAGAATTAAGGTCAAAAAGTTATCTTATCAGACCAGAGATAATTTCTCACCATCTTGAGGTCCTTCAGGTGTTTTTTAGTCACTCCATCAGCTCTAGGAAGGGTTCTGGTCGTCCCAAACGTCTTCCATTTAAAGATTATTGAGGTCACTGTGCTCTAAGAAACCTTAAGTGCAGCAGAAAGGTTTTTGTAACCTAGGCCAGATCTGTGCCCTGCCACAATTCTGTCTCTGAGCTCTCCAGACAGTTCCTTTGACCTCATGATTCTGATTTGCTCTGACATGCATTGTGAGTGGCAAGGTCTTATTGTGATGATCTGCTGGAAGTGCCGGTTGGACTTTAGCATGGCACTTCCAACCTCCCTGTTGTAGGTGTGTTTTTCCACTCCTTGTATGTCCTGTCACATGTGCTCCTTGTCTCCACCCACCTCATGTGTTCCCCCGGTAACTAATATGTTCTCCTCCCCTTTCATGTCATTAACCTCTGTATTTATACCCCCCTACTTCCCAGTGTTCCCCGCTCATGATTGTGTATGGTTCGTCCTACCCTTGTAAGCGGTTTTCCCCTGTTGTTGTATTGTACTCAGCTGGATTCTTGTTACCGACCCCGTTTGCCTTTGACCACGATTCTCGTCTTTTCCCCCTGGATTCTGTTTGTTCCTCGATTGACCCTTTGCCTGTTACTGGACTCTCGCTCACGGGTTTGCCTACAACATTCCTGTCTGCCGTTGTTGAACTCAGCCTGTTGTACTCTCCTGTATTCACCATTAAACACTCTGCACTTGGATCCGACTGTCTCTCTTGCTCACTGGTTACACTTATATAGACAGGTGTGTGGCTTTCCTAATTGAGTCCAAACAGTATAATCAAACACAGCTGGACTCAAATGAAGGTGTAGAACCATCTCAAAGTGGACAGCACCTGAGCTAAATATATGAGTGCCACAGCAAAGGGTCTGAATACTTAGGATCATGTGATATTTCAGGGGTTTTTTTTTAGTAAATGTGCAAAAATGTAAACAACTGTGTTTTTCTGTCAATATGGGGTGCTGTGTGGACATTAATGAGGGGGAAAAATTTACATTAATGATTTAGGAGTTAAGTTTAAAGTGTAAAGTTAAGTTTAAGCTGCTCTTCTCCATGAAGTACCAGGAAAGTACTCCTATTATATTCAAAGCTATATGAAAAGACATGGAGAAGAGGACATTTCTCTAACTAACTTAATTTGTCTTCTACAGGAAAATTAGAATCGTATGGGTTACCAATTAAATGAGAGTGAGCAGATGTTGACAGAACCGTAATTTTAGCCTAAACTAGCTGTTTATGTCATATACAATACATTGTATACTAATTCAAAAAGAGTTGGTGAAACCTTAAAGTAAGCGATACATGAGCTTGTTATTAAATGCACATGTGTCTGGTCATACCTCAAGTGATAACTATCGCAGGGTTTGATTTCACTGCCATGACAGAGTGGAGGCAAGTGTACGCGTGTATGTCATCACCCTCTTGATATGTGTGTGTTGGGCACTCAAGTTGCGTTGGGGTCAAGTTGCACCTCTGTCACTCACCCCCCCTTTCCATTTGCTGTCCGGAATGAATTTACCCCAGCATGATAGTGGTTAATCCTCTCTCTCTCTCTCTCTCTCTATATATATATATAGACACTGCAGTTTCCCAGAGCTCCTCAGATGGTATCAGAGAGGCGAGAGACTCCTGAGAGGCTCTGAAAGTCCAGTTTGTCATTGAGAATGAATCCTCCGGGGAGCTTTGGCTGCTTCCAGCGGAGAAACAGAGATAAAGTGAGGGTTAAGTTTAGTGAGATTTCTGGGAGTTAGGGATACATTTTTATTCATATGAGCAATTTGAGCATATGAGCACCATTTCGTGGTGTAAACAGCTGCATATTAGCATTTTCTGGAAGAAAATGTGAGTGGTACATGGCCATGCAAAAATCAACCAAAGTGTCTGGGTGATGTGAGTTGTTCCCAGGGTCCTATAATGATGTTCTGGGTGGTTTCTAGGTCACTTCTAGGTGGTTTCTTGGGTATACTGAGTAGTTGCTAGACAGCTGTTAGTGTATTCTTGGTGGCTGATCCGCAGTGTATACGTAGTGTTCCTTAGTTGTCACTGATTGGGCAGATACTAGGTTTTATAGGGATTCCTTTCAAGCGATTGCTAGGGCACTGCTAGACAGTTACTAGCAATGTGTATGAAATTGCTTACTGTCTGAAAAGTTCACTTGAATTTTGATTACTTTGTGACCATTACAAGTTCTACATAATATAAGTGAAATCTGTGTGTGCATTTCTGTAACTGTTGCCAATGCATAGCCAACTATACAATATATTAAAGATATATGTTAAGCATTTTACTCATTTGTTCCAAGTGTTCTTGGTGGCTGCCAAGGCATTATTTGCCAACTGTTTAGAGGTCACAAGTGTGATCTGGGTTGTTAAATCATTGCTGGGCAGTTCCTAGATGTGCATTAGCTTTCCAGCCCAGGAATATGTTCCCCCCAGACCTGTTACTGCCTGCGTTTCCATTGGGTCCAAGGTACTGTAAAGATTAGACTGCCTGTGACTGCTCCTCCCAGTTCAAGGCCATTTCTCAATACGAAGTATGAAAATTCTGAACTTGCATCCTCAGTAGTTCAGACTTTGCAACTTAAAGTCAAGTCATTCAAGTCTGGAAATAAAAAAAAAAAAAAGTAATTCTTCAAATGGAACAGCAACTTGTTAATGTCAATCAGTTCATCTTGGCTGCTGCGATTTTCCTCACTGTATTAACAATAAAACTAAGTATTATATCAAACATCACTGCCTTTTTCTTTTCAGTTTCATTTAAACATATTAGTAGCTGCAGAAATGTAGTTCGGGGAATATACAATGAAGAGAAATAGATCAAACAGCATTGCTTCTTTTCATTTTAAACAAAACCTAAACTTAACCCTTTGCGTTTTTAACATATTAATAATTAATAGAATGACACAATAAAGACCAAAGATTACCTATTAGATTTACCCAAAATGAATTATATCTTATCACTTAAATCACTACAGAGACATCAGAAGACCTGGCTGAGTTGAAGCTGCTCTCTGGGAAATATGAGCACTGAGCACCCGGGGATGTCCTGGAGCTCATGTCTCCGGAGCAAATTTTAAAATAGGCACTGTCTTTATAAATAAACCGCAGATTTGAGTTTTAAACAACTGAACTTTTTGAACTTTTAAAACTACAGTTCATGACATAATGGCCTGGGGCACAGACAGGGCTTAGCCTAAGCCTGGATTAGGCAATAGTTCAATTAGGACATGTCAATAATTTTTATAAACTAGCCTTATAAATAACATTACTGGTGTGCATCTTAAGACAATACAAAGGCACTAATATGTTTTAAGATCAGTCAGTCCAAGTTTCTTTCAGTTGAAACTGCTTAGATTTACACTTTAGACCAGGACTATGTTTACGCCTTGTCTGTGAAACCGGGGGAATAACAGTAATATTACAATACAAACATGTTGCTGCAAAATACAATGCTGCATAAACTCAACCAATCAGCATGTTCAGTGTCCAAGTCTCACCCCCGAAAGTTGTGGACCTTTGGAAAAAGTCCTCCTGAGCAGGGACTCTTGAGGGGAAGATTTACCAGGAAATTTATTTAGATCCTGGTTCCTGCATTTTTGTGAGTAATTACCAGACCGTTTTAATTTAGCTTAGTCCCTCATTCTCAAGCAATACTGTAAGCCTGAATACCCACCAGTCTACTGAGAAAAGTAATATTGCAGCTTTATATTTAGCCACATATATCCATATCAAATCATAAGCCCTGCATTTGAAAAATGATAATAATATTTGCCCATTTGGTGAAAGGCTTAAAATACATCTTATCATTTAATGTTGAGTTCTATATGTAAGTCTGTGCAGAAGGACTCTTGTTCTTGTCAGCTTCTCTGGTTTCCTTTGCCTTTCATTCCATAATCCTCAGTAGACATGGGAAGTGTGACCTCCCCTCAGAAGCTTCCGGACAGTCATTAGTAAAGCCTTAAGGAGGACTAAGATACTGTGGTCTCTGAAGCATGAATTTGATAAATATAGAAATTGTGAAAGACAAATGTTAAAGCATGGTAAAAGGCACTAATTATGAAAAATTCACTTTTACTTGTTGTTTGAATGTTGGCAGTATGTACACAAGCACCCTACAATGAAAAAAATCTGCACATTTTTTAAAAATCCCCATAAATCATAAGCAGTTCCCACGACTGTTGACGGACACTGCTATAATCTACACTGCTGTATAATATAAAAGTGTAATGCTCACTCGGACATGTTTATCTTCACGCTAGATCATTTAAATGCAGCATTCAAGTAGGAAATGCCTCCTTATTAATGCTATAGAAGTTATTTAGTCACGAGCAGTGAGTGATTTTCTATATTTACTTTATTGTTTGGGGCAATTTCCATTGGTTTGGAACGACATGAGGGTGAGAAATTAATGTCACGATTTTCACAGATGCTTTTGGCTGAGTATCTAAGATACTAGCTGTAAAGGCACAGCCCTGTTTTGGCAAAGAGGGCGGGGAGCAGCAGCTCATTTGCATTTAAAGAGACATGCACACAAACAGGTATTTCTGCTTCTAGGCCTGTCACAATAACAAATTTTGCTGGACGATAAATTGTCCAAGAAATTATCACGATAAACGATAATATTGTCGATCTGAGACCATTTTCATCTAGAAGAATAATAATGGCATAATAATGCACATATGCCTTTCAAAATTCAAAAACGAACTATTAAACACTGAAAATGGAAAACATTTTAAATATCCACAATAACAATGAACACAACAAACAAAAACAATAAAGACTCTCAGTCTCTGTTAACAAAAAATGCCACATATGTTCTCCCAGGCAATTCATACTGGCTGTCAAATGTTTGCAGCATTCGTCGAAATGCTGGCGAAGGGCAGCATTTCTTTAGCAATCAAGCGAACTACACTGTCGGTGAGTGCACACCATTTTGCACTGTCCTGTTTGAACTTTGTTTGTCGACTTAATGCCCCAGTTATGGTGCACTGTCGGGAAGATGAAGACGGCCCGTCTGTTGAAGCTTTTTTTTTCCCATCTGGGAAAACTGCAGCGGATGATTGTGTTTTAGATGCATGTGCATGTTTGTTGTCTTACCGGTTTTAGTTGATACTGTTTTACAACAAATGCAACATACCGGCTCGCTCAGGTTAAGTGGTTCACCACGGTCATTCGGTTTGAATCTGAAGTGCTCCCACACGGCAGCTGTTGCGTTTGTCTTTGAAACCAATTCCATCTCACAACTTGCGTCTCGTCTTTTTGCTCTGCTTTGCAGTCGCCTCAAGCACTCCCGCCTTCCCACACAAAAGACAATGCAACTGACAAGAGGGTTCGCTTCCCCTACGCTAAGGAAACGAGAGTTGTCATTCAGTCGCGGATAACAAGTATGCAAATGAAATTATCGTTTTTTTTTATCGTGCGATTAATCGATTTATCAACTATCGCGACAGGCCTATCTGCTTCCACTCAAAATAGGCATTTTCAAAATTATTTGAGCAGAAACACAGACAGATTCTGGGCACGATGTGAATTGTATTACATCTTGTAAAACTGGGCATATTTGGTGTCCTTTAATACATTTCTTCTATAAAATAAATTTTCTCATGACTATTTTGTTTTAGTGCTCTCTATATTGTTATAACACAACTTCTTAACCCAACTGTCCATTTTTTCCCCACGGTGTATTTTAAAGTGCTTGCTTTCTGTTTGGGAAATGACAGTATTCCACAGTTGAGGTCACATCCCAAGGGTCCACAGATTTAGATAAACATGCATCTGATGCCAGCTAGATCCCTAACATGGAGGGCCTTGTGTCATAAAACCAATGGTTTTTTTACAAGATCACCAGAGATGATAAACCGTCAGAAACCCAGAGGAGAAAGAACAACAAGAAGACATAAACAATATCCTTTCCACAGCAACCTCAGCTTTCCTTATCATCACTGGTACTTGTTAGTCTTTCATGCTGGAACAGATGGGAGAAACAAAGATAATCATGTCCATCAGTCTTTTCCATTCAAGCACGTTTCTTGAAATATAAAAGGTTTGATTTGTATTAGTTGTACTGGAGAAAGCGGAATATTAAAAGGTCTCAGATAACACTTCCTCTCTCATCTCTACCCAGCCTGTCACTATAAATTTGTACTGCAAGGGATTGTGGACTAATCCAGAATGATCCTCATATAAACAGTGTTTAATAAAGAGTTGAACAAAGCCAAGTATCAGTTTACACTGTCAGAAACTTTTATTTTCTAGTGGGAAAGTATGAGGAAACCACTTTAGTCTGTATCGATAAGTTACTTGCCAATGACCAACCAGGTGATGGGCAATATTTTTTAATATTATGTCTTAAGAGGTTTTCCGAAATATAAACCATTGTCCAATGCTCCTTTTAATGATACTCATAGAAATTCCCAAATTGGCTTGAATGTTGTTGCAAGCCTCTGAGGTATTTATGTTATGCATTTAATAAAAATATTTACCCATAGTTCTTTGGGGCTTGTTTATATCAGCTTTCACAACAAGCCATGGAAAAAAATGGACATTTGTTAAAGCTATTGCATTGCAATAACAGGAAATGACCTTCAAAATAGAGCTCTGTCTGTCATTAATATAACATAACAGTCATGCGTGATACAAAAAAGGGAAGAAATCAAATTATAAAAAAATTAATAAAGGACCATTTTAATTAATTTTTTTATTTATTTATTTTTCATTAGGCTACTTTAAAGACAATTAAACTCATTACTCATTGTAAGTTGAGCTGAAAAAAGCTAATTGGAGAAAAAGTCTTTCATTCTTTTCATTTTTTGACGAATACTTGCATTCTTTCTGCTTCAAAATTGTACTTTTAATCAGCTACTTGTTTCTTTGTATTTATTTATTTATTTTATTTTTTTCTTAAAATACAATAATGACATTTAGGGGCTAAATGCATGCAAGCCAGAAACCTTTCTTGCAAATGAGTTTCAAAAACAACCAAACTTCTTTGAGCTATTTAATACATTTACAAGAGAACAGAAATAGTGCAAGACAACTGGTATTATATTTAAGACTGGGGTTATTTTAGGGAATTATCCCATTATGTTTGACCACTTGTCTAAGTGTTTTGAAATTTGTAATTTACAGACTGGGCCAGGTGCTCAGGCATTAAGACAGCCCTAAAAATACTCTGAGAAGCTTGTTTAAGGAGGAGAAGGACAGACTGAAGGATAACAAAATATTCAGTGCGCTCAATATCCCAAAGAAACAAACTGAAGCTCCTCTTGCAGCTATCATGGGATGCATAAAGACACATTGCTGAGGTTGTTAATGACATTATAAGCCCATGCAAGGTTTTTGTTAATTCGTATCGTGCAGAAGTGTTGAAACAGTGGCACGTTTGAGGTCTGATAAGGCTCAGACCAGACTGAAGATGAGCTATCATGAGTTTAAAAGTGTCTGAGAATATAAGAGTTTGATTTATTCTGTCATTTATGGCTCCAGATTCTGCACTTTTCTGTGAGGTTGATAGCTTATTTGGGACAATACCAATGGAGTAACCTCTGGTCATCAGGGATCATAAAAAGCTACGGAAAGTGACAAAAATGCCACGAAAATGAAAAATGTAAATTATTTTTTATTACAGTTAATTTACATAATATATATTATTTTTATTTGTGATTTACCTATTTATTATTTATTTTCTAAACTTTTTTAAGGAGACTTTGCATGGTTAATTATTCTATTTTTGAATGCATGCATTATTAATGCATTATTATTACTACTGACCTAACTTGTCAACTTAAATAGGATAATCTTTTAACAGTGGTCCAAAACAAAATGCAATGTGTCCACCTGAATAATAACTGATCTCAGTGTGTATACACTCGAAACTGGAAGACTTTCTGAGTGTAACTAAGTAGTAGACTATATTAGAAAGGACATTTTAAAAGATGAAAAAGGTGAATTGGGTACAATCAATAAATAATGAATAATGTATTGCTATTGTATGAATAATATGCAATCATGTAATTTACAATAAAAGTAACTGTAGTCTGATTACAAGTATTTATAAAATGTAATTTAACCTAATTACTCATCTATGAAATCTGATTACATAATGTAGACTGTTACTACTCAGCTCACAATTAATTGTGATTAATCGCATCCAAGAAAAAGGTTTTGTTTACATAATATGTGAGTGTGTAGTGTATATTTATTATGTATAGCCTATATAAATAGACACATGCATGTATATATTTAAGAAAAATACCTTTATATATTAAATGTATTTTTATATAGTTAAAATAAAATTTTATATAAATATTTAAATGAATATTTGAAATATACTTAATAATAAACACTTTCATTAACAAATATGTTTAGTCTATTCTGGATGTGATTAATCGGTTGATATGTGTGTGTGTGTGTCTGTGATGTTGAATATTAAAAAAATTATAATAAAAAAGCAGATGCTTCTTTTATACTTTAACATTTTTTGAACCCCAAAAATAAAATAAATCCGATGATTGCGTCTCCTTCCATTAGCGTTGCGTTTTTGATGACCGTGCGTCACGTCGAAAACGCGTCTCTAGACCCCCGTCTGCCTTCAGCTCCATTCCGTCGCGCGCGCTCGGTTCGTGTGAAGACGTCTTGAGGAGTTCGCCTTGCCCATCACAACCCTTATATAGGCATATAAACGGTCAAATGTCGAGCAGCAGCGAATCGCCTCTCAGATCCATAAAAAAAGACACGGGGCATGGAGAAGCAGCCCAATGCGGCTGTTTCCAAAAAAGTATTGAATGTCCAGAGGAATTCAGTCACCCCTCCCGTGAAAGTGCGTATTTGAGAGCGCGCACAGGAGCGGGCGCTCGCACTCCAGCTCTGCGTTCAGTCCCAAGCGCTTCTGACCCTCGCTCCTCTCTGGACATTTCTCTATTGCAGCCGAGCAACCCATAAGCAGCCATGGATGCCATTAAGAAGAAGATGCAGATGCTCAAGCTCGACAAGGAGAACGCCTTGGACCGAGCTGAGCAGGCTGAGGGAGACAAAAAGGCAGCGGAGGACAGGAGCAAACAGGTCTGCGGTTTTTATGAGGACTTTTAAAAGTTATCCATGACGCGCACGCGCCGCTCCCGCGCGCTACTTGATAAATGGATTATTACTACCTGAGTGGATTTATAGTGACAGAAGAATGGTAAAAGTAACGAATACGAGAATTAAACTTTTCAATGTCAATTAATGCCCTTTTTCTTTTTTCAATACCCTTTTATTGTAAAACATCTAATGCAGAAGCCTTTAATACATTAACCCTTAATGTTCCATTGATACAGGATTAACTACTTGCTGTCGAAGAATAGCCTACTTCTGTAACTTCTACTCAATTGTAATAACTAGCTATATTTACATCATTAGCAGCCTAATTAAATTCAAAATGGTTGAATACAATAAAGACAGTAGGCTGTAGTCTAACTTTTTAATTAGGCTACTTACATTGAAGTATTCAGTCAAGCGTTTTAGTGACTGTAGTAGCCCTAATTTCTAAATTAAAACCTGGTGTTTTTTCTTTAGACATTCTTCTGACCAAATTAAAACTTGTTTGGTAGATATTATTGATGCTTTAACCCTTTGAGGTGTCATGAAGTAGACTACAAAACTTTTAAGTATGGTCCCAACAATGCTTTGTGAAAGAAGTGCCAATAAAATGCATGTTAAGTATATTTTAATTATGCTTTTAAATCGATACCACAAAGCGAGGGTTAAAAATCTTGTTTAGTATTTAAAATACAGATGTTTAGCAGCATTTCTAATACAGGTTTACCTTATTTGTCATGAAAACTGTCATTTATGCATGTGTAGTTAGAGGACGAACTAATTCAGATGGAAAAGAAATTGCGCGTAACGGAGGACGAGCGTGATAAAGTGCTTGAGGAGTACCAAAGCGTCGAGGAGAAGCTCCTGTCCGCCGAGGAGGTCGCCACCAAGGTATTTCCCTGCGTGTTCCTGTCTGAATCTTCCTAACTTTTCTTTCTTCCCTTCTCTTTCTCTGTCTGTCTCTTTGCCCGCCACACCACGCGCGCACTCTTCCTCCCGCTGCTCACTGCTGTCAATCAATCACTCAAACACGCGCAGCTTGAGGATGACCTCCTAGCACTGCAGAAGAAACTGAAGGGCACTGAGGATGAGCTCGACAAATATTCCGAGGCTCTTAAAGATGCACAGGAGAAACTGGAGCTGGCTGAGAAGAAAGCCGCAGATGTGAGTAGCTATATGGAGCATCACCGCCTTCTTCACGCATCTTTTCGTCACACTTTTGGCATGCCACACCTTTATTATACAGATAAGAGTCTGTTTGCATATTTGAGGATGGTTGTGAATATTGCTTTCGGACCCAGGTTGCTCTTTTTTCTCTCAGACGTCAAAACAACGTGACGTCGTCACGCCATATATTTTGGGCTCGCGCTGTATGTGTGACGTCACTCGCAAACTATACGGCCAAAAAGTCGCCTATGGCATGGTTTTATAAACACAATCCGCATGTCTCTGACCAAACATGGTGTATTTGTGTAGTTATGCAAACATAAATACACGATTCGCGATTTTAAATTATAAGACGTGCATTCCAAGACAGCAGAGAGTGAGCAGGCTGTTATATTTAGCCTAGTGCTTTATATGGTCAAGACTCAGACTCACTCCTTGGGCCCTGCCCTTGAGAAAGACTGATCGACTTAAAGTCTTTCTTTTAAAACTGCCATTGATTCTTTTACGACTAAACTGTATTCTGAGAACTGGATAAGCAGACGATCCAAAGTCTTTACAAGCATTTGCATAGCTTGGCATGATAAAAGATATTTCTACAGTCTCATTTGAATTTTGCGTCGTTTTGTGTTTCATTGATTCGTCATGGGTTATTCAATTAATGAGTGATATTTTAAATAAAAGTAAGTCATTAAAATAGCATATGTGAGTATAACCTAATTCTCACTCAGTTTTGCATTGTTAAAATAATACATCTTTGTAATACGCTCTTGAAAAGCGCACACTTGGACTCCCCCTCGTGTACATCAACAGAACTACACTAAGGGCGAAAATATAATTTAATATAGCATAATCACTATAAAATAATATTATTGTGTAATGTTGGTAAGTTATATACATATGTTAAAATAATAAAATATATTTTTAAAAAATATTTCAAATGAATTTATTCTAACAAATACATTCAATTGAATAGTAATACATTTCTATAATCACAATAATTTAATATTGAGTAATATTTGAGTATAAAATTATTTTTTCCACATTTTTGTCATATTATCCATGATTACAATATCAAAATGTAATTTTATATATGTAATATATATATATATTTATAATAGTAATGTAATATTATTACGTAAAAAAGTTGTACTTGTACTTTAATTGTACTTGTAATTTAAATGAAAAATAATGCAATTTTGTAAAAATCTAAAATTATTTTTGTCATAAATTGCCATATTTTTTGTCATATTATCTGCGCATTAAAATATGTTTAAAAAAATATTTCAGAAATTTCAGAAATATTTTATTGTGTAACTATATATATATATAAGTTAATAAATTGTGTTATATAAATATAATAGTAATATAATTTAACTTTTTATAATTATTTAATAGTATTAAATTAATATAATCATAATAATTTAATGCCATTGTATTAATATTATTACATTATACGTATAATAAAACAATCTTTATAATACAATATCCAATTGTCCAGATAAAGATACAACAGCTGAGTCTATTACCCCAATAGAGGGCGCTACAAGACTAAACAACTAGATTCGAGGCCCAGGACAACGCACCCCCTCCCACTGAAGTCATTCCATATTTAGCAGCTCAGTCAGTTTCAGCACCAGCTCTAAGTCAATTACCCATCAGGCTATTGATTAACGAGTCCAGGTGTGCAGCAGGTGCAGGATTGTACTGCACATCCTTTAATGACTTTAAAATTGTTTACCATTTAAATTAATTTATCAAATGTTTCTTTCGTGAAACATATCATCATGCATTGCAGTACACCTCTTACATGCCTCGCATGGATCGCTGAAAAGCGGTAGATAAGCCCTAGATCATGGTAATGACGTCGTTTGGGGCTCGCCTATGAAAACATGGTTACTTCCGGTGTGATCTGAAACGTTGCTCCGCGTCTTCGCGCACACACAGATCAGGGGCAGCAGCGTCTATGAGCAGTGTTCAGCTAAAGGAAACGCGTTCAAAAACGACGCTTTTAGCGCTCCTTTAAAATAAGAATGGCGGCCACATCGCTGGAAGCAGTCAAACGGAAAATAAAACTGTTGCAAGAGCAAGCGGACGGTGCTGAAGAGAAAGCGGAGAAACTGCAGAGGGAACTGGCGCTGGAGAGGAAAGCCAGAGAAGCAGTAAGAGCGCAGAATGATACAAAGTATAAAGTGCATGTGTTGAAATGCGACGCGCTGCAGTGTAACGTCGCGCGCATCCCAGGCGTTCAGATGTGAGCGAGTTTAAACAGTCGCGTTCGGAACGGATACGATAGTGCGCACGGGGATGTGCGGTATTAACGTAGCGGAATTCCTCAGACGCCCTCTGCGCGCTGTTTACCAGCCCGTTAAACGGCTACATTTGTATCACGCCCGTTTGTTCCCCAGTAACTTCCGTTTTCTTACTCGCAAAGAACAGGAGACGCGAATTAAATGTTTTCCAGAGTGATTATAACCTGACGCATGTACATTGAGTTTCTGAATAATGATATCCGATTCGTATCCGTTCGTATGAGTCGAGTCTTGGAAGTGAATCATTTGAACAGGTTCACCAATCGGTCTGATTGATTAGTTTACGAATTTGACAGAAACGTTGTGAACGGTCTAAACAACAATTAATTGACTCTCTTAAACCTGTCCGACTCCTAATAAAGCCAATTGATCTGCGGGATTCGTTTCCTTTGAATCTGATCGATTCCCAAAGAGCCAATAAGTGACCTGGTAAAGTAAACTGAAATGATATAAAGCATAACTTTTTTGTCGTTGTTTTTTTTTTATGATAAACGTTCAGCTGGGAAATTAAAAATACGTTTTTGACTACATTTGATGGCTTAAAGTGAAAATCCATGCTATAGTTTGAACTGTATTATTATAATTTTATGAACTGCGAACTGAATTGAGAAGACGGATTAAATTATTTATAAACAAATGATGCTTTGGATATTAGGGGCTATTTGATGGAAATTACGTTTGAATGTCAACCAGTGAGTCGATTCTTTGAATCGAATGAATCAATTCGCAGAAATGAGTCGGACGCTTTGACACGGGACATTTTAACAACAGAGTTGTTTTCACCCCAAACTTTGAGATTGCTGACGACCTCTGTGTTACACTTATCCCTGTGTTTTCAGTCCGTTCTCTTGTTGACACTCGTAATTGGAGAGTCTGTTTATGATCCAGTTAGTTAAGTAATTTGTGTTCCTGTGACTAGGTCCTTGTTTGATGACAGTTTACTCTGAGTGTAGTCGTTTTTAAGCGAAAAGCCTACAGCAATCCGTAGTGATCCTGAACAGAACTGTTTATGCAGGCTGTGCTGTAGTGGTTTTATCTCAATGAATAGGCGGTGCTGCTGCTTCTGGCTGTATGTTGACATCTCGTGAAGCGTTTTAGCATTCCCTTATATGGCTTGTCTGCATCATCACATACTGTAGGACTCTCCTTAGTCATGCTGAAATAAACAGCAACGGCTGTAGCTTGCTATAGAAGCATAGCATTAATGATTAGTCTCAGTCTTTTCTAAACAAGCATTCTTCAGACTCTGGGCCCTTTAAATGTAAGAGTTCAGTGCTGGCTGTCAAGGTTATCTGTGTTGCTTTCTAGTTTTTCATATCTCAGCTGACAATATAACATGCACTTTGCCCCAGGTAGTTGGCTTTAGTGGAAGGCCTTTGCTTATCGCTGGACTGGGACTTAAGCAGAGGTTATTTGTTATGCATGCAATAAAAACCTAAATATGCACTTATGTTTTGATGTTGTAACAGTATTATGTATTTAAACTATTAAGGAATAAATAAAATGGTCAGTTAATTTAGCATATGTTAAAAGCCAGTCTTATAGGCCAGATTTGACATTGATTGCAATTTGCAAAGTAGTGACTTAATATGTTGTCTAATTAAGCTAAGTCAAGCTGAACAAAATTTATATATACAGTATACATACATGTGTCATATACATGTGTATATATGTGTGTGTGTGTGTGTGTTTTATATTTTGAAAAATGTGTATATTTATATAATTTATAAAAAATATACATGCATGTATTTACAGTATACATAAATAAATATACACTGTACAAATGCATTATA
>JAUCMT010000059.1:12876744-12899343 GCA_032357475.1 Enteromius thamalakanensis
TACTAAACTAGAATCTTTGTAAATGTTAAATTTTATGATTAGTATTTTGCATTATTTCTAAATGCAATAATAAAATGTGAAGCACATTTTTCACAACAATGCCGTTTTTATTTTCCCCAAAATATGGTGTAATGTTCATATTAGGTGTATTAAAATAATTATCACCCATTTAAGTCTGTAAATTATACTTTTTGAAAAAGTAAGATATTTTTTGTAAATTTTTGTAAAAAGTAATGTTACTTTAGTAGTTTTTAGAAAAATTAAATCTGATTATGTAACCATTATTTGTAATGCATTACCCCCAAAATTGCTTATCAATGCATGAATTATGTAGTTAGCGTTGTGATTCTGGTTCAGTCCACCAGGAAGCCACAGCTACTGCTGTATGGCCAAAACACAATTTTTCTACATCACAGCCCAAGCTTTATAAAGCAGCATTGAGTTTAATGAAAGTATGTTTGAAATGATCCAGTTTGTGTGTTTGTCAGGTGTCAGGAGCAGCCTGCAGCTCTCCACAGGTCATGTGTTTTCGCCCTTTGACAGTGTAATTCATGTAGGTCCTCTGAGACTCCCTCCCAATGCCTGTTAATGTTGTCCCAGAGGCCCGGTAATGATCCGATGGCCTAGCCTTCTCTCATCCATTAGCGTTGCTGTCATTATGTGCTATATGATGTGATCAACCACAATCTCTCAGCCTCAGTAGATCTTAGGTGAAGCTGGTTAATGCTGCCGTTTGTAACCAAATTACACCGTTGCCAAAACTTGGTTGCAAAGACGCACCTGAAAAGTCTCTGAATGGGTTCCGTCAGCATTTGTGGGGTGTCTGTGTGAATTGCTTGTGAACCTCTGATCTTGAGCTTTTACACGGTTCCTCTGTGCTCTTCAAGGCTGAGGGCGATGTAGCTTCCCTGAACAGACGTATCCAGCTGGTTGAGGAGGAGTTGGATCGCGCACAGGAGCGTTTGGCCACTGCCCTGCAGAAGCTGGAGGAGGCCGAGAAGGCTGCCGATGAAAGCGAGAGGTTGGTACAGTACACTTGCACTCACTCTGCAATTAAAATGCAACAATACGGTAGGAAGTCTATTTGTGTGGATATCAGCGAGGTTATAGAATCGAATTTTGTGAGTGAATCATTCGTGCTTTTGGTATTTTCACTTTCATTTTGACGTTTTTATTGCCTTCAAAGACTGACTATAGTATAACACTTTAGGTGTCAGCTGAGGGCTATTTCATTTGTTGGACCTACTGAACACACATGCTCTTTACTGAATGAATTGGCTGCATCTGGTATGCAAACTGAATGAACGCAGAATCTCATTTGCGAACGAACTGAATTAACCTAGTATTTTGATTGTGAACAAACCAAATGAATGCATTCGTGAATGAACCAAATGGAAATAATGCTGAATCTTATTACGAAATGATTAAACACAGTCTCATTTGCAAATCATCCGATTCGAATGAACCGTAAAAAGACAGTGTCTCGCTTATAAACACATTGGATTAACGCTGTTAAACAGTATCTCTTTTGTGCTTAAGGGATTAAACTCAGTATATTGAAATTAAATAAATTGAATAAACAGTATTTATTCTTTTAAATGAACACAATGCAATATCTCGCTTGTGAGCAAACCAAAATGAACCAAATAGACACTGCATCTCACTCATGAATGAACTGAATTAACCTGAATATCTCATTTGTAAACTGAACCAAACAAACGCCATTTTTCACTCTCAAAAGAGTTGTTTGAGTGAACGATTCACCGACTCATTCATTGAATAAATCATTGAATATAAACCCTTTTTTTGAATGATTTGAAGTACCCCCTTTTACAGGTTTTGATAGGTTCATATTTTGGTTTTGGAAGCCGCTATTTTTACCATTTTAAATATGACATCTACAGGTAAAGAATGAATTAGCTTTTTTATTCAGACCAATGCAAAAAGACCAACAAATGTCCGGGCAGTATGCTAATGTTTCATGTTGACATCATCAAGAAACGGTTTGAGGTTTGTTTTAAAAAGGACTCTTTCAATGAAGTCAATGAGTCAAATCCTTTTAAGAGATAGGATAGGATAGGACTTGGTTGTAGACAGGATGTCAAGTCTTTTATTTAAATAGAGCTTTTAACAATACAGATTGTAGCAACGCATTAAATAAATGGATTGATGAACATTTTATCACTGTATGAGTTTGTCCATGCTGCCAAGCCCTGTTATATACAGTACATGTGTACAGGGTTATAGGATATCATGGTATTGTGAAGTACAATGCAATCAAGTGTGGCGTTCTCTGTAGGACCGTCAGCCTGATTCACTGAAGCAGAACGAGTCAGTTGAGCAGGTCCACACCCCGTCCCTCCCCCTCTCTCAGTAACTGTGGTTACTGTGTGCAGCTCCGCCGATGTGTTGCTATTGAAAATGACAACATGCTGCCACTTCCTAGCCTGCACCGCACATCTGGTGCCCTGCATAAAGACTGTTTGTGTGCGCTGAGGGAAGCCCATGTAATTTGCTAATCTCCAGCACCACGACCCGACAGGAGTAGTTTGTAATCGGAGTTGTTTCGGCAAACATCACTATTATTATTATCATTATTATTATTATTATTATTGCACTTCAGTTTGGGTTAGTTCACCCCAAAATTTCAATTACTTGCTCATTAATTACTCGCCCTTGCTCTCATGTTGTTCCAAAGCCGTAAGATCTTTGTTTATCTTCAGAACACAAATTAAGATATTTTTGATGAAATCTGAGAGACGCTACAAGAATACCTCTTTTATGCAAAGAAAACAAAATTAACATTTATTAAATGCTTCTGCACTTATAGTAGAAAAATCAAGGACATGCAGTCGGTTGTAGTTGTGTGATGCTGTTTTTGCCCTAAACAACTGACGTGAGCTGTTTGCGTAGAGCCAGTGGGTTCTTGAATAAAAAGCAATTTGTAGAGGCACTAGGCTGCATTTCCCTTCCTTTGTTTGCACACACAGTGTCCCTCTGTCTCCAGCCCAGCTCGCCTGCATAGAACCACTCTGTACCGAGACCTGGTCCAGCTCTTAAGTGCTTTCTCCCTCCCATTCATCTGTTCTGACACTGACTGTTGTGATAATACAAGAAAACATGGGTTTAGAAGCTAAAACTGCGTCTTTGATCCCAGAGCTTAGCTGCAGACACGTTGGCGGCTTGAAATGTAACTTGTAGCGTGTTATTGATCTGAATTGAGTCATAGTGATGCTGTGGAGAGATGCCGTTCTCTCTTTCAATCCATTTCTTGCTGCTTCCTTCCAGAGGCATGAAGGTCATTGAGAACAGAGCTCTGAAGGATGAGGAAAAGATGGAGATTCAGGAGATCCAGCTCAAGGAGGCCAAACACATTGCTGAGGAGGCTGACCGCAAATACGAGGAGGCAGGTTTTCTCAGGCACTAAACCACATGTGCATTACTTCCTGCCGAGTCACATGACCTTTCACACTGAAAGTGTGAACAAGCAGATGCTTGCAGTTTAGCACAAGCATAAAAATGTGTTTTGTTTTGTAATCGAATCAATATAGCTTTGTGATTTTTGTTTGATATTTATTTATTTATTTATTGTTTTGTGGCTTTTTATTGCCTTTTTGTTTGTTCATGCTTCAAGTTTTTTTTCTCTCTTTTGTTGTCTTGTTTGTTTGTTCATTTGGTCTCATGTAATGTGTAGTATCATCTCATGATCGTGTGTGTTCACGCAGGTGGCCCGTAAGCTGGTGATCGTTGAGGGTGAGCTGGAGCGCACAGAGGAGCGCGCCGAGCTGAATGAGAGGTAGGAGACTTTCCTCCAGCCTCTGCATCTCTGCAAACCTAAAGATACACACTTTCATATTCATGCATGTGCCTGACCCTCTTCACACACTCACGCTCTTACAGTTTCTGTGTCTGGAAGCATGCACATAATACATGAGACACTAACTGGCCCTTTACTTTCTGAGATCGCTATATACAAATGTATTTATAACTAAAACTTTATATCTGATTGTTGTTTTTTTTAACCTTCGTTTCTCTCATGCAGTCATTTTTGTAACCAGTATATACATATTATGTCAGCCTCCACCTTTTTGTGATTTGTCCATTGTTTTAACTTGAAATGAATTCTCTGAATGGCATCCTCAGTTGTTGTGATCTATGGCAGTGGTTTTCAAACCACAACTCTTTTTATGTCTCCCTAATTTAAACGCCTGATTCAGATCATCAGCTCATTAAGAAAGAGCTCCATGAATTGTATGTCAGATTAGGGAGACATGCAAAATGTGCAGAGCAGTGGGTCCCGAGGAACAGGATTGAAAACCACTGATCTATGGCATTATACATATACGCCCACTTCCCTGCTATCTTGTGTCCAAAAAAAAAAAAGCAGTAGGTCACTAAGTTGTGTATCTGCATACAAATTCATTAAACAATAGGGCGTCCAAGTATATTCTTCTTCTACCTCCAATTCTGACTCAAGTTTGACTTTATGCACACATCAACTGTAGCTTAAATTAAACGTGACAAGGCGTCCTGTGTGTACATCCCCTAAAAGTTGTACTACCATATTGCTAATGGCTAATACCTGCTTCACATTCCTGTTTCTGTTTTGGTTGTGTTATGTGTTTTTTTATTTTTGCATGCACTGTTAACTTGCATGTGGCCCGTGTTTGGAATGGCCTTCCCTCTGCACACACTTAACAGACGCCTTCGAAGATCACAGGATGAGCTTCGAGTGTTGGACCAAACCTATAAGTCATTAAAGGCATCAGAAGAACAGGTACTACTTAGGTCACATGCATTAACCTTGTAGTAGGCAAAACCACAGTTTCCCCTGCTTTCCACCCATGCAGCTTTATTTGGTCCATCTTTTTGTTTGTTTGTTTGTTTCATGCCCTTCTAACTTGGCAGGAATGCTGCAACTTGATTTCTTCTCATACAGTGTAACTCCTAACAACTTGCATGCAGCAGTTATGTAGACTTTGGTTCATGGCACATTCCTGCTGTGTTAAGGGGACTTCGGATCCCCGATTCCCCTTGTCCTCCATCCCAGTTTTTGATTGATTTTTTGGGTTTTTGTTTCTTTTGTTCCTCTTTCCTGATGTCCCTCTGTTCCTGCTTCTGGTTGTCCTCCTCTCAATGTACCTCTCCCCCTCCTCTCCTCTGTGTTCTGTGTATAAAACACCAGCAAATGCTCTGAGCTTGAGGAAGAGTTGAAAACTGTGACCAACAACCTGAAGTCCCTGGAAGCCCAGGCTGAGAAGGTAGGTGTGCTTTGCTGCCGTCCCAGGCACATGTCTACCCCTCCTCCTCAACAAACCGGGATAACCAGTGTTTCTATATGTTTAGCAAACCATCTTTGTCTGTATATGTCAATGAAGTGTTGAATTGTGTGCTTTCTTGCTTTTTGATACCTTTTCTGATTTGAACTGTTGTGGTGCTGGTCTAACTGGTGCATCAGAATCGGCATATTCAGCAAAAAATATAAATGTATTAAAAAAATATATATATTATATTATATGTTATATTAATTAATTATTTATTTATATTTATAGATAGATAGATAGATATTATATATTTATTATATATGATATAGATATAGATATATTATAAATGATTTATATTATATTATATAAAATATGTGTGTATATCTGTATATAATAAAAAAAAAAAAAGTCAAGGTCCTTGCACATAGGCTGAAATTTTCACACTTTAAAAAAATGAAACCAGGTACGATTTTGAGTTTTCGCATCTGTATCAAGCATTTTGACGGGAAATGATAACGATTGCGAAAATTTCTGACCCTGTATTCAAGAACCTTCAGTCTATAAACACTCAAGAGCAAGTTAACTTTGTTTCTGCATTCATAGTTATACACATGCATGAATATCTGCAGATGATTTTGATTAGCGTTAGCTTACGCGACATGGAAAGTCACCAATATTTTGAACTCTTATATTAAGTTAATGCTAGTACTGTCAAATCGTTTGATGGCGATTAATCACATCCAAAATAAATTTACATATTGTGTGTGCTCTGTGTAGATATTTATCAATGTATATATTTAAGAAATATGTAATATTTAGATTCACATATAAAAAAGTGGAAATCAGTGGAAGTGTTCAGTCATAGATTTGAGAATTGGAGAAAAATAAACGTGGTTTATGTGCAGTAACAAAGCCGGAGTGCTGTTGAGCGGAGAGCTAATGCAGTGTTAAATGCTAGTGTGTTGGTTTGTGTTTTGATGTGTCACTCTTATGATGTCTGCAGTACTCACAGAAAGAAGACAAATATGAGGAGGAGATCAAGGTCCTCACTGACAAACTAAAGGAGGTATGAACCTCTTTCATGATGTTCAGTCATGCTATTACTGTGACTTGGCTAGTATGTCGAGTCTTGTATCACTATATGAATACTTTTAGATCACTGTTACGGTGTCTATAACACACACATACAGTAATAACCTCTGATTTAATTTTTATTAATTTTTTTTCTGGGCATTTAAATGCTTGATTAGCTACAAATGACCCATGTCCCAGCAGTCTCAGTGGTTTTGTTTTTTCTCTGCTGCAGGCCGAGACCCGTGCTGAGTTCGCTGAGAGGTCAGTCGCCAAGCTTGAGAAGACCATTGATGACCTTGAAGGTACGACTTACATTTCAGTCATTTAAGCCCCTGTCAAATGTTCATTTACATGCGTGATTGTGACGTATTCAGAGCGACTACCTCTTTCGCTTTAGGTCATAAAGCTTTCAGCCTTTTATTCCTGTACCATCATTCTGTTCCTCAAACTTCTGCCCTACTGGCCGTCTTTCAGCTTCCTTATCGCTTCAGTCGCGCAATTAAGCATTACCTCTTTCGGAGAGAGCAGTCATTGTGCAGATCCACACACACAGACTTCACATTGTTTTATAAGATGACACTGAGGTCCAGTTATACGCAGCATTTATACTTGATTAGGCTTTAATGACCTGCTCTTAAATAGTCTTCTCCTGTTCTGCTCGTATTTGGATTTACACAAGCCCAAGTTCATTTTCATAACTGTACTGTTCTGTTTGCACTTTGTTAATGTATCTGTGATAATTCAACATCCTGGTTAGAAAGGCATCAGTAAGAACCTTAACTTGGCTAAAGAAAAATTACGAGCTGGTGTTCAGACGAGATGCGGTAATCTTATTTTCAGAACCTGCAGTTAGGAAACTCTGTTCTGGGAGTTAATTATAACGAAGCATTTTGACTAGACTTCTCTCAAGCATTTTGGAGTGACAACTAGCGTTTCAGATGTTTGAGATCCGTCCGTTTGTGGAACCAGGAATGCTGTCCTATCACAAAGCTGCATGTCTTTTTTGATGCACAGTAAAAAAAAATGATTCTGTTTCCAGCGTATTTTAATGCGTACGTTTTCTTACCAGATGAGAAAATTATTCGTAGTTGAGCGTGCAAGCGTTGTAAAAAAATGTGCATAAAACTAGATTAATGGAAACATAGCTAATGATTTTGCATTATATAAAGTATGCAAAAAATTCAAGACATGGAGGTTTGACAAGACAGGCAGAAACCAGTGACAGCTGGAATGACATCTAGACAAGCCGTACACTCAAACAGGTGGGAAAAGAGCATTCTGGGCATTTTTCTGACATTCGTTTTCCACTGAAGAATTAAAGTCAGACAGGTTTTGAGTGAATAAATAATGGTCGAATTAGTTTTAACATTTCGTGCAGCTAGTGACCTGGAGTTTTTGATTTGGTCTTTGCCTTGTGTTTCAGTTCCTTTCCATTCCTCCTTAACTTGATTTTCTGTTTTCCCTCCACTCTCTGTCTTCACGTCACTCTCTCGCTGTCTGTCACTCGGTCACCGGGGCTCGTCTTGCTGCTGGATTGGATGCTTCACTCCTGCACCTGTTTTTATCCCTTCCCTCCACCTCTTCCTCTCCACCCTTCTCTTTCCCCCACCCATCAAACACCCGATAGATGAGTTATATTCCCAGAAACTCAAGTACAAAGCCATCAGCGAGGAGCTGGACCACGCTCTCAACGACATGACTTCAATGTAATTCATCTGCGGTCTCTGCCTGTGCCTGTGCCCCTCCCCATTACCCATAATCCCTCTCACCCACTCTAAATAAGGTCTTGTATCTGAAGTTCATGCATTGACTCTTTCCTCTGTCTAAAAACTCTATCTCTGTAACTCTACAAGGCTAATGGTTTCTGTACTGTTATTTGAGGTATTTGAAGTATTTGCTTATTGCAAATGTGTCCATGGGGTTAACTTGAAGGCCATGGCTTGTAGAGTCAGTGTATAGGAGTTTTGTGATCTGAATTCATAACTATTGTATTACTTCATTTCAAATAATCTTGTGAGAAATCGAAACTCCTAACTCTCAAATGTTTGGTTACATTTTTGCTGGTCAGTACAAGGACTGGGTGATATCACTTTAAAAGTTATTGTAATGGTAAGAAAAAAAATGTAATGGTCGAAAAAAAGAATATTTTATTTGTTTATATATTAACATGGCATGCATTTTGTATTATAAAATATATTGTTACATAGTGTGTATACTATGTGTTTTTTATATATATATATATATATATATATATATAATTTTTTTCAAATAATGTAAATTAATAAACATGTATTTTAAACTATAAATTATTTATTTATTATTACATTTATTAATACATTTTTCTAATATACTCAGCAAGGATGCATTAAAATATTGACAGTACAGAACTGTATAAATTACAATTTTATTATTATAAATATTTTTAATCACCAAATCAGTATATTAGATTGATTTCTGAAAGATCATGTGTTGCTGAAAATTCAGCTTTTCCATCACCGTAATAAATTGCGTTTTAAATTATATTTAAATGGAGAGAGTTACTTTAAATTGTAGTAATATTTCACATTTATTTTTTTTTTTTAAATACAGTTTCAGTAAACAATTTTAAAAACACTAATATCTTACCAAACTCAAGCTTTTAACAAAGGTGAAGTGTAAATGAAACAATATCCTGAATATTGTTACCATTCCTAATGACAGTTTAGTGTTTAAAATGCGTGTTTGTTTCATTTTAAAATGCAACAATATAGAAAGATTGACTATATCACCCAGCCCTTCTTTCAGCTCTGTGAAGTCCTAACCCTGAAGCATGTGTGACAGTCAGAAATGCACCACGGTTTTACAGTGGGAAGCGTTTCATGCTGTGTGCTGTGTTTCCTTTCCTCTGGTATACATTCATCTACTAACAAGGTCTTCTTCTGTTCAGAAGACAGGCCCAAAGCCTGCCGTGTAGAAATGCTTTCTGACCCCATGTGAAATTCTCATGTACTGTAGTAATTGTTTAGTAGCTTGAGCTGCTTGGTAAGTCAGCCGTGTGTTTGTTTGACTCCCCTCTATGGCCAGTTAGCGTTAGCATTAGCCGGAGACGTTTGTGATTATCAGGGTTGAATAAGCAGCATCGTGGCTCCTGTATGTGGTGGTTTCTTCCCCCTCTTATGTTTGATGGCTTTCTCTGTCCCTTCCATCACCTTCTTCCTTTTTTTTCCCCCCCGCGCAGATAAAATGTTCATCAAAGACGCATCCCGCCGGCTGAACGACTTCACTCTGCTCTTTCCAGCCTTTCTTTTCCTCTCATCCCCTTCTACATCGTGTTTTGTTATCCATCTTTTCTTGTACAGAACCTTTAATTCTTTCGGCTTTATGTAAAACTATGTAAACGTCCCATTTTTGTTCTTTATTTCCTTTTCATTTCTTTGTGCTTGAATTGCTGTGGCTCTAATAAAGTCAGAAGCACTGGTAGAAGTCATGGGTTTCTTCTATGGTTATTGTTTGTGATATCAAGCGAGTGTTTAATAAAGGCGACGTGGAGAGCGTTCCTAAAGCGCTGCATGTTGGTTTCCCCGTATTTACATGTTAGGCAAATTCATCCTCTCCTACCATTCAAATTTCTGTGGCTGTGTAATCAGGTTTTCTCAGGATAGTAGATGACGGTCAATTCTGTTCTAACATCTCATCGTTAAACCACACAATGATTGGCTGTCATTTATAAGCGCTGCTGGTAGTAAATGTTCCTGTGGTGGTAAACCTGTTCTCCATGTTTGAGAATAGCTAGCATAGCTAATAATAGTTAGGTTTAGCGGTTTGTTGAAAACCACATCCCTAGGTATTCACCTCCACTGAAAGTTAATCATATGTCAGATCTTATAGTCTTCAATGAAGAGAGCAGATCTGGGCTAGATCTGTGTGAATATTATATTTAATAGTGTTTGTATGTATAAAAAAATTTTACTGTAATGGTGTTTTTAAGACCCATTCTACACTTTTGCAATAGATTTCTAAAAAAAATAGTTTTTAAAGCCGTAAAACGAATATACACGAGTCAACATTTGAAGTGGATCAAAACCTTTCATCAAAGTTGTCCTAAAACCAAAATGTGTTTGAACTTTTTCAAATGTCGACTACTGTATACATTGGAAATTAAAGGTTTTTATTTTATTTTAAGTACTTTGGGTATTATTATAACTCTAGCTCCTAATCTCTTTACATATTTTACAAAGGCTTGAGAATTAAAATCCAATACGGGGAATGTCAATGCAATGCTAGTTAGGGACTAGTTAGTTATTTTCTTCTGCTTGCTTTGTGGCGTGAAAAAATACATAAAAAAATAAAATGATAAATAAGCTTTCCATTTGTGTACGGTTTGTTAGGATATACTGTAAAAAGATTTACTGTAATTATGCAGCTGGTTTCCAGTAACTTACTGTAAATGTATATTTAATGGCAACAATTTGTTCAAAGATAAATGAACATTAAACGGTAAAATGTCTTTTATCTTTACAGAATAAAAGCATTCTGGGAACCAGAAATCCTCATCAACCTTTTTTAATTTTTATTTTTTTTATTTAATTTTTTTTTTTTTTTATCTTGGTTCCCAGAAATGCTTTGCATGAGGCTGTTATTTAATTATTTTTTTCCTGTAAAGATAAAGACTATTTAATGTATAGTGTTCATTAATCTTTGAACAAACCGTTGCCCGTAAATAACAAAAATGTTAATCTACAGTATTACTGTAATACAACTGCCAGTAATAATGTAATTTCTTTAAGATTTTTTTTTTACAAATATTTGAAAATCTGGAATCTGAGGGTGCAAAAAAAACATTTAATATTAAGATCTTAAGCAATGCATATTACTAAACAAATATTAGGTTTTAATGTATTTATGGAAAAAAATTTACAAAATATCTTCATAAACCATGATCTTTACCTAATATCTTAATGATTTTTGGTGTAAAAGAAAATCAATCATTCAAAATCAGACATTCACATGTCACTCACTCTCACACACACACACACAAATATATTTATAGATAGTAATTAACATTAGAAATGAATCACTTATACATTGTTAGTAATTTACTTACATCTATTTTGTCTAATAGCCAGAGGATTGTTGATTAGGTATAATGTAACTGAAAATGATTGCATACAGTGATTGCATACTTCCTTAGTTCCTTAATTTTCATGATTTTGACAACTTCATCTATGTTGTCATCGACTGCACACACTTCCCTGTATGTCTGTTGTTACCTGGGCCGCTCTTATTGTTGCCTGGTCCGTCTGAATCCCCTCCTCCAGGTTGGTTTGAGTCTGAGTGAACTGCTACTAACCTGCAGCTGTTCTCATTTCTTCTTCACTCTTCTGTGTTTTTCTCTTTCTCTGGTCTTAACCTGCTGCCGCTCCTGTAGACCATCTCTACCAGCAACTTGAGAAAAACCGCCTTCTCTCTAACGAGCTAAGAATGGCCTTGAATGAGGACTAAAACTAGTGTGGACTGTATTGTTTGGTTCTTATCACCAAATGGTGTCTAAAATGAATGCTGTTGTGAATGAAAGTTCAAGGAACGTGTTTTTTGTAACAAAGTTACACTCTTGCTGCCTTCAAGTCATGTTGGGAAGATAATTTACGAGATTTACTACAAATTCCAAAATTGTTATTTTTTTTGTGCACTATAGAATTTACTTCATAATAAAAGATTTAAGTATTTAAACTAAATATTTAAGTATTTTTTTTTCTTTTTGCTGTTGAAAAGAAGAAATTTGCCAACCTTTTTATCGATTTCAATATTTAAACTATAGTATTACATGTATAATTTAATATACTGCTATTTAAATAATTAAAATGTATATTATAATGTAATATAAATTAAATTGTAAATTTACATTGAATTATTTATTATAACGTTAATTAAATGTTTACTTTAATGAATAAAATACTTACAAAATTATATTTATTTCTATTTATTTAATGCTGTGAAATGTTTAATTGTTTAAATAAGTTTGTTTACAAAGTGTGTGTATGTATGCATGTACACACATACACACACATAATGTATATTGTAACACTATTTATTTATTTATTTATTTATTTATTTATTTATTATGTTTTTTTTTTTTTTTTTTTTTATTAATGTTAGTTATTTAAATTGTATGTCGGGGAAAAGATGAGGAAAAAAACACTGTGTTCAGTAAAAGTGAAACTGATCAATGCACTCAATAAACTGCAATTTCCGCCCTCGTCCCAGATCTTGAAGGCAGCACGTGGATAATGGATGGCTAGCACTTTAATCCGGATGTCATCTAATGCCTGTTGCTTTAAGCAAGAGTCAGCACTCTTTAACTGTGTCCCTCAAACATTTCTATATTAACACGTGTGTGTGTGTGTGTGTGTGTGTGTGTGTACAGTATCTCAGTTCTGTATATTTATATGAAAGCATGAACGGAGCGTGTGAACGGTGTATGTTCAATGCTCAAGGCATCCTCTGCATGTCATTCCCTACGTGCTTTGCTGATATTAACGTGTCTTTCACTTGATGTTCTAACAGAGAAACTCTCACATGCTAAAGAAGAGAACCTCGAAATGAACCAGATGTTGGAACAGACTCTATTGGAGCTGAATAACATGTGAATCCGGCTCACGTAATCATGACCATGTCTGCATTTTGTTTGTTTTTTTTTCGTCCTGACAATTGAATAACGTGCCATTTGTTACAAATCTTTAGTTTTCCTTGTATTGTATTTTATTTTATTTTATGTAATATTATGGTACATGTTTGTTTTTATTCTGGTTGTGCACAAAGTTAGCAACAATTGCACTTAATTCAATATATGCACATAACGGTTTGAGTCTGAAGCCAAGTTGAATTGAAATTGAGGTTTGTTTTTTTTCTTTATTTTATAGTGTGCATGGGATTAGGTTGTCCTATGTATACTGGTGCTACTGTGAAGGCGGATGTCTAGCAGTGTGTAGCTTATAGTTTCTGATTCTATATACATGTACTTTTTCCAATTTGGATATCATTCTTTGTGCCAATATTTAGCCCTAAAGGGACTTATTTACCCTCCAACTTTTATTTATTTTTGATTTCCCTCCCATTTTTGTCAGGCAACAGTTTTGTTGAGTTCGCTTCTGCCGAAAACCATATCTGAAAAATATGAGGAAATCATATTTGGTTGTGCCTCGTTCATTTTAGTCATTTTAAATGTACTGTAGGTGTATTAAATGTCATATAAAAATGTACAAAGCTAAAATAAATACAAATAAAACCACTCCGTTTGACCTTTTCTAAAGCCTGGAGTCTGTTTTTAGCATTTCAGGTGCACTCAATTGTGTTGACTATTCATCGCTGAGCTTTTCATCTCTTCCCACTCATCGCTGAGAGGATGTTGCTTAACAACGCATGCTAATCGGACTATCTGCTTCCTGTTACGTTTCGTATTTGCTTATTCTGTTGCATAAATGTCTCGCTGGGTTGTAGTGTCTGAGCAGCATCGCAGTACGTGGACTAACCGAATGTGTTCAAACTGTTGAAACCACGTAATTGCAAAAGCGGACCATTGTAGCCAAAGTGACTCTTGAGACAGTGCTGATGAAACTGATGTTTTCAGCAACAGTACTGCTGCATGATCGTGACATTTTGGCTTCTCTGTGTTTTGATTGGTGCTCTGTAAACAAAGTATTGTAAAGCTATAAATCTAAGGTGTAGATCCAAGCATTTATATTATATATTTAAAATATTTTTTTAGAATCTAAAGCAGAAAGCTCATCTAAATATTATATATTTATAGCAAAAAAATTATATTTTAATATTTGTTACATATATATTTTGCCACTTTAGATTCTGCATTTATATATTCTATAATTGTATATTTTTAAATGCTTCCTTCAGAATAATTTATATATAATTTTATATTTTTAGACTGATAGAAAATTATTTTGATCTACACATTGTTTTCTTCTGATTAAGCGTTTTTTAATTTATTTCATTAAAATATTTTCATATATATATATTTTTTTTTACATTTATTTTTTTATCTAAGCATTTATATAATTTTATGTTAAAATTATTTTATATTTTTCTAGGTAGTGAGAGTCTTTCCCCAGATTTTCCCTTCTGTTCTAAACGTTGTCTATATAATGTAGTTAAAACATGATTTTAATAACGATCTTCAGGTCTAAGCATTTCTGTATTTTATAAATTATAATTTTATGTGATTGTTAATAAAATACTGTGACTTTTCCCCGTGCTGCATCTGCACATCTAGAATGAAGAGCCTCTGGCAAGGTGAGCTGGTTTTTAAATCGAGAAAGGTCAGGTAAGTCACAAAGAAGCAGGCTAATGATTGATCTGAGTGAACATAATTCAGTGGCGCACAAACTAAAAGCATGTGGCCCTTAATAACAAAGCAATATGATAAGTGATCGTTCCTGTGAGATAAACATACTACAATGAACTATGCGTCACTAGGCTGCCTGGTGGCTGTGTTATATGACATGTATATTAATATTTGTCATTAACCTGTCTAATTAACAGCTGCCTTCGCCTACATAGTACATTAAAGGAGGTTTGTTGACAGCAGCGTTAATGAGGCGGGGCTTGCGGTCAAGCTCAGGATGCGCATGTCTGATTGGCTGACGGCATTGTCAGCTGGCATACAAGCCAATCAGCCGTTGGTTTGTAAAGTCTTAACAGTTTTCAAATTAAAAGGCCTTTTACGCACCATGTACCTTGAGTACTTATTTCTATCACTTTCCGTTCAGACTCATTAACATATGTAAAAACGGGAATACGATAACTTATTTATTATTATTTTTTAACTATATGTGTATTGTTATATACATTAGTCTAATTGTTGACTCCAGTTTCTTTTACTATCCTGTAAAAAATATTTATGAAGAAATTCTCAAGCAGGCGATACAAATTTAAAACATTTGCATTTAGATCAAACGGTTAAACATTTGTCTTTAAATTATTTTGTAACATTTGAATAAACATCTACATTAAAATTACTTAATTACCTTAGAAATCTGATACTCTCTTTCTTTTACTCAGTTTTCAAAGTTTTACTGGAGAACATGTGCTTTCTTGTACTTAAATATTAAAGGTAACACTTTGATAAAGAACTCTAATTTTTAACTTCACTACTTTCCATGTTTCTAATTATAGCAACATTTAAAGTTTATATTAAATAAACGCCGTGGACTTTTATTCTGCAAAACAGCTGCTTGTAGCTGCTTCTGTGTGGAGTTCAAACGGGAACTCTTTACTGTACTCTTCTCATCAACAATTTTGCAATTTTCCCCCTATATATTAGTATAATTAGTGTTAAAGCAGTCATGTCTCGGTTACTGTGTTTATCACGGGGTCTCATATGCACACAATGTAAATCCAGTGTTCAGAAATCCGAGTCCTTCGTGTCTTTGTTGACATCCAGAGGGAAGTTGAGAGATCAGCTGAAGAGATTGATTTCGACCGGCAGAGGACCTGTCATCACACCCTACAACAACAGGCACCCGGTCTTATGGCTGCTCGGTATCGGGACAGGTTTTGCTCTGGCTCTGGGGCTGAAATATCGTGATTCTGCGTCTAAACGTTGTGAATGTAACGTGCAGAAGACACTCAAATACACAGCCGCTATAGAAACCAGCAGAGACCTGCTGCAGCGGATAAAGGTAACGTTACAGGTATCAGGACGACACTTCGTTTACTACGTTATTGCTTTTATGGTATTTCTTTTTTATTTTTAGCATCGTTTGTTGAGCTTACGAGATAACATGTTCTTCTGTATTTACCTGCTGTGTATATTTTGGCAAACAAATATATTAATATTAATATTTTTACATTTTAAAATTAATAATTGAATACTCATATTTAATATATGCAAAACATACATTATATATAAATGTGGAAAAATAACATTATATATTTTAAATAATTTAAATTTTTTATTTATTCATAATATTTTCTTAGAAAAATCAACTCACAACTCACATTTCTGAGAACCGAGGGATATAAAGTCAAAACTGTCTGATGATAAAAATGTTTTCTTCAAGTCATAATTGTGAGATATGTTGAATGATTGATTGTGATTAACCACATCCAAAACTATTTTTTCGGTTTACATATATATGTGTACATTTATGTGTATATTTATGACGTATATATAAAAACACGTTTGAATATATATTTAAGAAAATTGATGTTTGTATATTATATTTAGAAATAATATAAATATATACATGTTAATAAGTAAATATTTACTGAATGTGAATGTATGTTTATATACATAATGAATATGCACAGTACACATGTATACAGTATATTATGTAAACAAAAATGTGATTAATAGTTTGTATTATAAATATTAAAAACATTTGTTAAACTTGTGTATTTCTTAACCTTTATTTAATCATTTAAACTATATTTGTTATTTGGTAATTATATATTTTACAAATGTGTGTGGACATATATATACATGGCCAAAAATATTGGCACCCTTGGTAAATATGATTGAAGAAGGCTGTGAAAATAAATCTGCATTGTTAATCCTTTTGATATTTCATTAAAAATATATATATCTTTATATATTTAAAATGGGGAGGAAACATTATTATGAAATAAACGTTTTTCTCTAATACTCATTGGCCACAATTAATGGCCACCTATTTATTCAATACTTGTTAAAACCTCCATTTTCCAGTTTAACAGCTCTAGATTTTCTCATAAAAATGCCTGATGACTTTAGAGAACAACAATTCTGACCACGTCTGTATATATATATATATATATATATATATATATATCAATCATGTATGTGTGTGTCATTTATCTATTTATTTTCATGTAAAATTTCTGATTCAAACGTTTATAGTGCAGAATGACCTACAGATAAGTTGATTATTTTGCAGGATGAGGTTGGAGCACCTGGGATGGTTATCGGTGTCTCGGTTGATGGCAGTCAAGTTTGGTGTGAAGGTAGGAAGCCTCCCACCACACACTGATGCTAGTTCCCTCGAAGGCTCTGGGGTAGTTTGCACTACTGTGGGATTTACAAAATCCATCCATGTTTACAATGACACATTTATGTTATTACCACAAGTTCACATCCAAAGGGCACAGTTCTTTACTAATTTTGAAGCCTGTGTTAGTTCAGTAACTCGGAAAGCAACCACCGGCTGTATTTGTTGTCTCACAGGGGTTGGCTATTCAGACCTGGAGAACAGAGTGCCTTGTGGTCCAGACACAGTGATGAGAATCGCCAGCATCAGTAAACCTCTGACTGCAGCCGCCGTCGCCAGACTCTGGGAGGATGGCAAGATAGATCTAGATGCTCCTGTCCAAAAATATGTGCCAGAGTTCCCACAGAAACAATTTGAAGGGGTGGATGTGAGTGCATCCATATAAAAATTTGCTGTTTTTTTAATTTGAAATCATTTTTTAACATGTTGCTAACATGTTTTAGCAGGTATTTAGTGTGATTTAGCACACTTTTAGCATGTTTTAAAATTTTCGATAGCATGATTTAAGACACTGCTAGCATTTAACATGTTGTTGCATGATTTAACACATTGCTAACATGACTTAACATGTTGCTAGCATAATTTACCGCTTTGACAGCATGATAAAACATATTTCTTGCATGTTTAACATGCTGTTTGCGTGTTTGTCGTGATTTAAGACATTGCTGGCATTTAACATGTCATTGTTTGATTCTACAGATTGCAAGCGAAACTTAATATGTTTCTAGCATGTTGCTAACATGAATTAGCCTAGTGGGCAGTGCATCTGAAGTTTGAAATGTTAGCATTATTTAACACATTTCTAACACGATTTTAGCACATTGATAGCATGATTTTAAACACGTTTTTTGCTTGTTGCACGATGTAACACATTGCTAGCATAATTAAACATGCTCCTAGCGTGATTTAACATGTGTTAGCATGTGGCCAACCTGAATTAACACATCGGTAGCATGTGTAACATGCTGTTTGCTTGATTTAGCATGTTACTAGCATATTCCTAACGTTATTCAACACATTAACATGATTTAGCATGTTGCTAGCATGTTTTACTAGGTTGCTAGCTTGATTTAACACATTGCAAGCATGTTTTTAAAATGCGGCGATGTTGCTAGCATGAATAAGCATGTTGATAGGATGTTTCTAATATTATGTAAGGTGTTGCTGGGTGTTGTAGCATAACTATTATTATTAATTGCTCTATATGTGTTATTGTACAAAAGTTTTGGCACCCTCAATAAAAGACTATGGGAATTTTCGAATTATTTCCAGCCCAACATAATTCATACGGTTTGGCATTTAGCGTTCTATTTCTCTGTCTTTAACCCAGGTCACAATAACGCCCCGGATGCTCCTGTCCCACTTGAGTGGCATCCGTCACTACGAGAAAGATGCCAAGAAAGTGCGAGAGGACAAAGAGAAAGCCAAGCGCCTTTTAAAGCCTGCGGAGAAGAAAGAGGACAAGGGCTCAGACGAAAACAAAGAGAAGCCAAAAGCAGAGGACAGCAGCGCTAAAAGCAAAGAGGCTAAAGGAGGCCAAAGGAAGAAAAAAGAGTTCGAGCAGGAAGAGTATTACCTCAAAGACAACTTTGAGAATGTCTTCCAGGCTCTGGACTTATTCAAAGACGATGCTCTGATTTTCAAACCCGGTACGCTTTCGCTGCACTCAACAAAGCACTGTTATAATGTGCTCTGAGGTTGGGTTTATTTTCAGAGCTTGTTGCCTTGATATCTTGATCATGGAATTCAAAATGAGTAGTTTAGCAGAATGTCTCTGTTGTACAGTGATGATTCTCTGCAGTGATTTGTGTTTATATGTAGGGTCTACGTTCCTGTATTCGACGCACGCGTACACCCTGCTGAGCGCCGTGGTGGAGAGAGCAGCAGGTCAGCGCTTCCTCGACCACATGATGAAGATGTTTCGAGAGTTGGGCATGCTGAACACAGTACCGGACGAAAATGGCTCCATCATATACAACCGCTCCAGGTATAGGAGAACACGCAATTGAAACATACCCGTTTTTTGCCGGCGCTGATAGCCATTGTGTTACGGGCGTCCCAAGTTCGAATCCTGGCTTGAGGAGTTAGCCAAACGTGTCTGTTCTCTCCTCGACTTCACTTCTTGTCTGCTCAACACAAGCCGCGTTTCCATTACAGATTTGTGCAAAACTTTGGCCATATTTAAAAAAAGTTACCTTTTGCCTCCCGCGAGAAGTCATGGCAATGGATTTTGGTGGAATTTGATGAATTTTGGATATATTTATTCAAAGGAGGTTTGTGCATGTAACTACAGAGGAACCACAGAGAGATACTTCAGAAACATGCATGGCATGGCTGAAATTAACACAATCATCCACTAGAGTGGGCAAAATCAGCTTTTCATAGTGCTGTGTAAAATGACTAAGCATTAATAGCAGGGAAAGGGAAAGCCCCTAATACTCCAGAACCACCACGTATTAACTTTCTTGGAGGTTATAGTTTCCATTATTCCTTATTGCAAATTATTCCTTTATCGAATTGACTGAAAACCACCTCATGCGAGTGAATGATTGCAAAAGTGACGTTTTTCCATGAGGCTTATTTTCAATTCGCAGTTTTGATTTGCTCAATTTAAAGGGTAATGGAAACGCAATAAAGGCAAAATGAAAAAAAAACAAAACTCTTCTTTATTGAACAAGTGACGTGGATCATTGATGTTATTGTTAACTAAAGCTGTTTTAAAAAAATAATTAAATAAAACATACGTATTATATGAATAATGTAGCTTAAAGTATAATTAGAAAATGCGTTATGTTGCTTTATTAAAATAAAAGGTGGTGATTAATTAAATTACGAAAACTGAACCAAAAAAAATCTAGAAATATTTTTTTAAAAATTTATAAAAACACTGTTTTACTAAAATAATTATTACAAATATTAATAGATAGTATATAAAAAAGGTGAAATTATGGTCAGATGCAGAGAACCCACATGCAGAAAAAGAGAAATATAAAACAGGAAATGATTTCAAAGAGAATCCCGTGCCAAGGTTGGAAAGACTCTTTAAATGTATTTTATTTTATATAACATATTATTTAAATCTCTCTATACATACATCATTTTTCAGGCTGTAAAATGTCATCTGGTGTGGCTTCCCAAAAACATTTTTATTTATTACTTTTTTGAATAATGACCAAGATGTGTACGTTTACATTTTTAAGGTGTAAAGAAAACAGGGTATTAATTTTTACTTGGTTACATCACATGACGTTTTTAATCAAATAATTAAAATAGTTATCATTTGAAAAAATTATCCCCCCCCCCCCATATGAAGTTTCATATGATTACTGTACACCACTTCTTATTTTTGTCTTAAATACACTTATTGATCATTGACCTGTTTAACATCTTCCCTGTTTCCTGCAGGTTCTACCACTTCAATAAAAAAGGTCGTGTTATGAACTGCCCCTATGTGGACAATTCCTACAAATGGGCTGGAGGTGGATTTCTGTCCACTGTGGGTGACCTTCTGCTGTTCGGTAATGCTCTGCTCTACAGCTATCAGATGGCCGATCTGAAGAACACAGACGGGCTGCTTCCTGGCTTCCTAAAACCCCGCACGGCCAAAGCCATATGGGCACCGGTGGACAAAACTGAGGCATCGTGGGACAAAGACGGACTGTATGCTCAGGGCTGGCTGGTGGTGGAGAAACAGCAGAAATACGGGCAGTGCCACAGCCGCAGACATTACGTCTCACACACAGGGGGCGCTGTGGGGGCCAGTAGCGTCCTGCTGGTGTTACCCAGCGAGTACAAACATGCTCCTCCTCAGGGGGTGGTGGTGACCATCATCACAAACATGCAGTCCGTGGGGCTCAATGCCACTGCGCTGAAGATCGCACATGAATTCGACAAGGCTAGGAACTAAACATGCATCCCCTTGATTCATAAACACACTGCAGTGATCCTTTTGTAGCCATTTGTGGTGAATATCAGGACACTTCTTTGTTTAAAGTGCTGAGGTGTGTTCGTGTCTTCAGTTTTAATTCAACATTTGTGCCGAGACCTCGATTTTTTTATCTTTATACTTAATAAGGAACTGTCTTATATATTGATGAAATAAAAATGTATTATGGAAACCTCTGTGAAGGCCTCCGATCTGATCATTTTTCGGCTACCTTCGCAAAACATGCTCACAATATGTTAAACTCAGTCTGGTGATTTATCCCATTTATTAAAGTTAAGTAGCAGCGACAGCTTATGTAATTCTTCCGTAACCTCATGTTAAAGTCTTCATGTAATACTTGTGCTTTTTAAGATGCACTTCACACCACTGGAGTACATTAAATTAATCAAATAAAGTTAAAACATGGAATGGTGAAAAACACACAGTACCTACAGTAATAATAATAATAATGCACATTAATTCACATTTAAAAAACTAATTATGGTATTTGTCATCCTAAACTAATTATATAATACAAATTATTTCACGCACAAACAGTACACAGATGTCATGCATAATAATCACCACAAGGAATCAGTAATAATATTTGAATAACTTTATTAGAAGTAATACTGGAAGTCTTTCAAGTTCATGCTTGATTAACTGTATTACCAATTAACGAGTAGTCAAAATTATTATTGGTATTATTATTGTTTTTATTATTTTTAAGTATTTTTGTTTTCTATGAAAATATACTTTTATATGTTCAGTTATCTTTAAGAGCTATATATTGGATTGTATAGTTTACGTAGAATAATTAATCATCCAAAAAGTCTATGAACAGCTGATATAGCAGTTAAATTATTCAAAGCTTTTGCTGTTATTATTGCTGCTATCTTGTATTTTTGTTGTGATTTTTGGTTTTAATGTAAATACTTTTTTGAAATACAAGTATTTTTTGGTTATTAATACTGTCGTTTTGCTGTTTATGTTCGTTACTGTATTTCTATTTTTGTTGTTGTATTTTTATTATTATTTAATAATAATAAATTATTATTATTATTTATCAAATTCTAACCCCCCTCCCAACATTATTCCTGGACATACCTTTCTTTAACCCCTAAACAGTATGGCAAGCCATTTTAATTAAATACACTTTGCCATACTAGTCATAATTCATTTTTGACTATAATTCCAATTCCAGATATCTATTCTGCAATAATGACTTGTCGTAATATCAATCAAGATATCTACAATGTGATTGTGACTAGTCATAATATACATTAGAGATATCTATAATGCTTTTATGACTAGTCAT
>JAUCMT010000059.1:12910977-12922887 GCA_032357475.1 Enteromius thamalakanensis
TACACATATACAGGCAAAGAGAGATCGCAATTTCTACAGAGAGGTACTACACATCCCAGAAAAGAGCGTTCCCCCAAAAAATGCAATATATGAAAAAAATATATATATATTTTAAATCATTATAAATCTTCTGATCTCTAATAAGCTACTTTGTTCTAAATATGGAAATATGTTTTCTTGCCTTAAAGTGCCTTTTTGAATTATGTTTTGGTATATAAATATAAAAAATTATATTTTCTTTAAAAATATATTTCATTGTGTTTCACTATATATGTTTAGCATACATTTCTATTATATAAAGACTATTTTTATTAATATAATTATTTAGAATAAATTTTAGACCGTTTTTAGTATGACTATGATTATTAAGAAATGATTGATTAAGCCTGGTTTGACTGGTATAATAAAAAGAATCGACTCTTAAGAATGATTTGTTTAACTCATGATCCATGAATTGATTTAGTGAACAAATGATATTATAGTAGTTGATTCTTCAGACGCGTTCTCGAATGTCGGTGATTCAAAATATTAGTTTTTTAGTTAAACTCAACACAATTGCTGTATCTATAGTTATTATATTTTTCATCTTATTGAGAACAATTGGTCTTTTTTTTACCTTTCTAACAATCAACTGCTAGCTCGCGTTCAGATCCTGTCTCTATCCATCCAACAACCTACAACAACTACTAGCTACTTTTTTTAAGGCTTTCAAGCCTTATTTTTTATAAAAACTACTCCTTTAAACCCTCTAAATGGAGATTTGTTTCCTCTCCAGGTTTATGCCAATGCATCGTGTTCAAATATCAAATATTCTGTTAAATGGAGTATGTAGCTTTGCTGAGTTGTAGCTTTTGCAGTTTCTTCGCTTGATTTCAGTCACAGGTCACTGGTAAAACTGTGAAGTTAAGCGAGTATTTGATTTCATAACAGATCCAATATCTCCCTTCATTGATTTTATTGCATAAGCGACAATTTCATCGCTCCTCAAGGAGAACTGTCACGACTGAACTAGATGTCCATGCGTTCATAAACACATGCTGGTGAAATTCAATTTTATACACACACACAGTAATTAATCATTACTTTATATTAAAAGTGTTTTTATCTGGTTTTCTTCTCAGGTCTGGTATGAGTGAAGTGGCCTCCGTCTAGCACAAACTAGAGCTCACGTTTGAGAGAGTGGAAAGAGGACGTCCGTTCAGCATTTGCTGTACACCACACCATGAGCCAGCCACAGTGAGTGTGCAAACTACATCCTACGTGCTTTATACTGACATGGAGTGTAGTGTGAGAACACAGCCGTGTGTATCGTGCACAGGAGAGTGTGTTAAATTGTTGTTTCTGTCGTTTGAATGCTTCTTGGAGTGAAGATTTGTTTGTGTTGCATTTGTTGGAGAGGTTTTTGGTTTATATCAGTTTATTATTGGTCAACAAGTCTGGTCTAACCAAAACTAGGTCACAAATGCAGTATTAATAATTTGGTACTTCATATTGTGGTTACTGCTTTCAGTGTTGGGCACATTACTTTAAAAAAGTAACTAGTTATAGTTACTAGTTACTTATCACAAATAGTAACTGAGTTAGTAACTGAGTTGCAGCCTTATAAAAGTAACTAATTACTAGGGAAAGTAACTATTGTGTTACTAAAAAAAAAAATCAAATGGCGAACTTGGATGCGCCCAATATTACTTGTTTATCATTTAATGTTTCTATAAAAAACGGGGTAAAGAATTATAAGATAACAAAACTACTACGAATTCTATTACTAATAACAATATAAAACGCACAAAGTATTAATGAGCTGCAGGGTTCATGAATATTAATCACGTAGTATGCGTTCACGCGAATTAATTTGCTGAAATCAAAACAGGGACAATAATAGGCAGCCAGCCAATAAGATTGTCATTAGTGCATTAGTCCCGCCCACTACCAGAGAAACCGGCGGTTCTTAAAAGTTGAGGAATTCTAAATGAAATCCGTTATTTTGACGGGAAACACAACAAAGAATATCGTTTACATGTAGCGCGCCAAGTCTGCATGTTATGAAAGACTCTACTCTTCATCTTTCTAAAGAACCCGTGCGTCTTCACAGAGTTTATGGTACGTCAAATACAGCTACACAGCGCATCCATTGAGATGGACTGAGAAATGCTGATAATATTATAATAAATTATAGTAACGCCACGTTTTATTGTCAGTAACGGTGAACATGATAAATTGCAAGTTGCCCTGCACTATTAAATAATATTACAATTTAAATGAACTGAGTTCTATTGTAATTTATTTTGAAGTGGAATTTATTCCTCTGATTCAATGCTGAATTTTCATCATCATTACTTCAGTCTTCAGTGTCACATGAACCTTCAGAAATCACTGTAATATGCTGCTTAAGAAACATCAATATTGATTTTGAAAGCTTTATATTTATCAAAGAATTATTACTGAAGTCATTTCTTTCAAAAGAAAAACAAACACAACACATTTTAATGTTATTGTAAATGCTGTAAATTGATATCTATCGTGGAGGTAAAGGATGATTGACAATGATTGTTTAATATTATTAAAACTGATAAACTGATAGCCCCCCTCCCCCCAGATTCACACAAATGATTAGTTATTGCTGCAGGGTGTTGAACTGGATGCGAGATGAGACTAAATTAGGACTGGGATGTATTTAACAATAAAATAAATGATGTCAGATGGACATTAAGACATCTTTTTTGACAAGGTCGGTCCAGCATATGAATGTTCTTAATTGAGTCGTCATCTTCAGCAGCAGGAGCCACAGTGCATCTCACTCCAGATCCATGTGCTTGCTCTGCAGCAGGAGGAGTGTGATATCGTAATTTATAGCCACACACTGTTCTGCAGTCAGGCGCTCAGCGTGACCTCAGACTCATGTGGAAAATGCAAGATCCTATCTGCCCTTTCCACATCCTTCCAGCCCACAACTGTTTCAGGATCAGCAGCATGGATGCTGACTTGGCCTGCTTAGGTGAAGTCTTCACGACGCAACTTTTGCATTACATTCTCTCTAGCGCAAAATCAGGCCAATCTACCCAATTTAATTTGATGCAAACAGAAATAAGTCTAGGTATATGTCTGTCCTGTTTATTGCATTGTCATGTGGTTGGTGTTGATCCCTAAGTCTCTGAAATGCTAAGTTCATCGTGGACTTCAAAACGTGCGCTTGTGAAAATTATCCATTACAATATAGTGAACAACGCAAATGTCATTCATATTCGTAGGTATTTGTATGTAAAAATCATACCCTCATTTTTTTGCATTTGTCAATGCTGACAATACAATGCTATTGTACAGTAAAGGATACAAATATAAGTGGTTTTAGCAAAACTATTATAAACATAAAACACAATATCAAAGATTTGTAAATTGTAAATAAAAGGGATGTTTAATTTACAGAACCTTTTATGTATATTATGTTTATGGCATTGCTGCTAAAACCATTTACATGCATACATTTAAAGGTTTAAAAACAATTTAACCCTTTATAGGGCACTCACTGAAATAATTGGAAATTCATCATTTCAACCCTGGAAAGTTATCGGAGGCTATAACAAGACTTTTAAGCTTATAAAAATAATTACAATTTTAATGTTGTAAATCTAGGTAAATGAAATGACCATATATGGTTCCTCACCAGTCATCTGTTTTTCCAAAAAGGCATATATTTACAATGTTAAAAACACACAGAAAATACAAATAAATACATAAAATGTACATAAACTTTTTCTCATTTAATTAATATTTTTTCCCCTTTGTTTTAATTATTTACTTTTTATGTGCCATAGTCTCTTGTTTTCCAAAAGCTGGATATATACAGAAATGTACCGTTTAGATCTACTGAGAACGAAGAATACTGACAAATATGTAAATATATAATAACAAGTGAAAATAGCAGACTAGTCTAGGTGGTAGCACTTATCTTAGCAGCAAGAAGGCTTACAGTTAAAATAAATGTTGGTAACAGTGTTGAACACAATTTGCATCAGAATGTAGAAAATGGAATAATATAAATTTTTGTGTCATAAAGGATTCAGATCATGTTGCTTATTGTGTTTTCAGTTGATTGATGTTTGTATGGTAACAGGGTTGCACATAATGTAGGGCACAGTTTACGTATCAACACTTCTAAAACATAAACTCTTATGTTTATGTGTAGCTTTACAAACATACAAATGTTTACTAATCCTTTGATATGGATGTTTATTTCACAGTTACACCTATTGGTTGCTTATTAGCATGCATATTACTAGAATATTAACCATTTATCAGTAGAAATAAAGCTTATTCTGCATGACCTCTACATCCCTAATCCTACCCAATACTAAACAACAATACTTAACAACTACCCTACTAACTATTAATAAGCAGCAAATCAAAAATGTATTGAGGGAAAAGTTGTACTGTAGATTAATAGATGTTAACAAGTTTGATCTATTCTAAAGTGTTACCAAAACCTTTTATGTACAGCTCTACAAAATAATAAATAAATCCTTTGATATTTATTGCTAATTGTGTTCATGAAATATTAACAAAATCAACCTGTTTAAAACATTTTAAGCATAAACCCCTTTACATATGCACAAATTCCAACAGTGGATAAAGCATGAACCCTTTTACGTACAATTTTACAGAAAAGGTTTATGCTGATAAATGTACAGTAGCATTAGTATTACAGCATTTAAAACACAAGCTGGCTGTGCAAATGCTTCCAAATCCTTTAATGTTCATGATTTTGAAATGTCTGTGCCAATGATTCAAATGTATGCGTGCTTAAAACAAACTTTACATACATATACATATACCTTTGTATAATAGCACCAGTGTCAGTCAGTTTGTATATTGTATTATGAAGAAGCGCTCGGTGTGTGGCCCTCACAGGAAGCTCCTGTATTCTTATGGCAGTGGTTTCGGTGTCCAGGGAGAGAAGGAGAGGGAGGTTTGGGAGGTCGGTAGTGAATGCTGAGTGGATTACTTTTAGCTGCCGTCTTTGTTCATCAGAGCTGCACTTGTGTACTGTGCATTCAGAGCGAGTCTGAGACACGGGAGTAAGCAGTAGAGAATAACACGATACATTTGACTCAATTACACACCACAGGATAAATTGCAAGTATACCGCAAAACTCCTTTATATTAAATCAAACCAAAACCGCCATGTGAATATTATTTACACGTGCAGCACGCATTGCTGATCTTGTTTTGTGAGAAGCAGATATACAAATACCTAAACCAAGAAAAATCAATAACGCCAGGATCTAAGGATGTTTATTTTACAGCTGATTATTTAGGAGCATCAATACAGAACTGCATGGCTTTTACTTCACTGTTTTGACATATTATCATTTATCTGAAATAAAACTGGGATAAGAGAATATTCAAAGCAGTTTTTTTTAAAGCAGTGACTTTTATTTTGTTTCACAGCCTGGAAAAAACTACTACTACTATTTGCTACTTGCTACTGGGAGTCAGTAGGATGTGGTGGTGTTAGTGGAAGGTATATTCTTATTTATATAGTATTTGAGTGGTCAAAATATATATTTATATTGTTGTTGTTTTTTGGGGCACACCCTAAAACCCTAAAAACTATCCAGTATGGGCTAAAACATGCATAAGAACAAAAGTCTGACACATTTTGTTAAAATAACTGCACAAACATTCCACAAAAGTGTTTTTTTTTTTAGATAAATTAAAGAAATAGTATTTGGTTGATATACAATACCAGTCAATAGTTTTTGAACAGTAAGATGTTAATGTTTATGTAAAGTCTCTTCTGCTCACAAAGCCTGCATTTATTTGATCCAAAGTACAGTTTTCTATTTAAATATATTTAAAAATGTAATTTATTTCTATGATTTCATAGCTGAATTTTAGGATCATTACACCAGTGACATGATTCTTAAGAAATCATTTGATTATTCTGATTTGCTTGCTCAAAAACATTTGATAATAAGAGTAGTAATAAGAGTAGATTTTCTTGCAGGTTTCTTTAATGAATAAAAAGTTCAAAAAACATTGTTTATCTGAAATAGAAATGTTTATCGCATTATAAATCAATTCTGATCAATTTAAAGCATCCTTGCTAAATAAAATGATTCATTTCTTTCATTTCTTTTGACAAAAAACTCCTGCTGACCTTTTGAACTTTTATTTATCACACAGTCCTGAAAAAAAGTATTCAGCTGTTTAAGTTTAAGTTTAAATTATGCTGATAATGTCGGTAACAGTGTTGAACACAATTTGCATCAGAATGTAGAAAATGGAATAATATAAATTTTTGTGTCATAAAGGATTCAGATCATGTTGCTAATTGTGTTTTCAGTTGATTGATGTTTATATGGTAACAGGGTTGCACATAGTGTAGGACACAGTTTAACAATTTTTTTAGTTCTATGTTTTAATACATACTGCATAACTGAGAATAGATGTTTAAAAATACACATCTGGGGCTGGTTGCACCAACTAGACATACACTTGGTTATAAAACTAGGCTGTATGTAAAATGTGGCGCATATAATTTATACCCGTTGCACCATCTTGGCGTAGTGCTACGTCTGACACAAAATCTTATGCCTAGTCAGAGGTAGGTGTAAAGTGAAAATTCATAATGTGCATTATGTTTTGTAAGCAGTAAAAAAAAAACACTGCAAGTTTTGTGCTTTGTTAGTTTTATTATCAAATAAATTTTCAGCTTTCAAATGAGCCTGTATCATTTTATCAGACAATTCAAACAATAAATGTGTTTTTTCAGCCCCAGAAAGACGTAAACGCACAGTCATGTACAGTTACAGTTACCACAGGAAAGATATTTATTGTACGTAAACTCGATAGTCAGCTAGAAAATTAGATCTAGTTAGAAACATTGAATTACATTCATTTTATTTTAGTTAACCTGCTGCTCTTTTTTTTTTAACCTGCTGCATTTTTAATGTTCGTTTGAGGAAAACTGCCATAGGGTCGTTCAGGGAGACTTCTACAATTCTGCATTCTACATTCTACAGTCATGACACAGAGTATTATTCTGACCGTGTTTTGATCATCTGGTCATGTTGTTATTGTTTGAGTGTGTCCTTCTATTCGCCACACAAGGTGTATATGTGTGTGTCTGTGTGTGTGAGATTGTGCACACGTGCATGCATACTTGTGTGCTCATGTTTTCACACACGCATGCTTACATGCACTCTGACACACCCTGAGGACGCCTTTGTGCTTGAAACAGGTCAGCTAACATTTAGCCTCTGCTGTTCTGTCTAATGAGGTCTGTCTTGTTGTTTTGTGCAAAAACTATTCATTTTCTTGTCGTGACATTCAACATTTACAACAACACAGTTCTCTCTGCTTGTTCTCCTTGAATAATAAAGTACCATCCAGTTTAACTAACAGTCACTGTTTATGATTTCACCATGTAATAATTACACAATCTGATTTTTGTCATATTCGTGTAACTCGTGATCTTCAGATGCAGTAATATGCTATTTTCCATAAACTGGGTACAAAATAGGACCTGATACTAAAATAAAAATATGAAATAGTAAAATGCGATCCTTCAACAACAAAAAAATAAAACATTTGTTAAAATCAGGATTGCATACATAATATTACCTGAGCTGTTTTAGTTATTTATTTATTTTTATTAATTTAAATGGGGTTTACGCTTTTTTCAACCCTTGTTACTGACATTTGGGGCAAATTGCAATATATTTTAAAACACTGATTTGTTTTCATTTTATTTGTTTTACTAGAAAATGATAAATCAGTTAATTAATTAATTAAATATAGAAAATGCACATGAATGTGTAACAACAGGGTTGAAAATATATCCTAAATTAAGCTTATTTTACTCGAGGCTCTAGTTATTTGGTAGAAAATGCTGATTTATACCAATGATATTAGAATTCCAATAAATTAAAGAAAAATATTTAACTTTTCTTCTTAGAAATAATGTTGGTAACAGGGTTGAACATTTGTTTAAAAAGGGAAAAATAGAAAATATTATTTGTCTGTGTGTGTGTGTAAGATACAACTTAGATTGTGTTACTTATTGCATGTTTTTGGTAACAGGGTTGAACACGTTACAAAATGTAAAAAGATACCATTTAAATCATGTTATTACTTGGATGCTTTGGTAATAGGGTTGAACACGTGTTTTGTCAAAATGTAACAAAAAAATCTAATATTATTTGTCTGTGTGTTAGAAACCATTTACTGTAGATCGTGTTACTACTTGGATGTTTTGGTAACAGGGTTGAGCACAAGTTATTAAAATGTAAAAAATAGAGGGTTTAATAAAAAAAAAGTTACATTTTTGTAATTTTTGTAATCATGTGGTAACAGGGTTGTACTGTAAGATACAATTTAAAATTGATTTTAAATGTATTTATTTGTTAATAAAAGGTTTACTAGTAATTGAGATTAGATATATGTTAAAAAAAAGATATTCTTTCCATTTTAAATTATTAGGCACACACCATGGGACAGTTTTACATACATTTCAAATTGTAAATGGTTTTTTAAGTAAAATTGTAAAAGTTAAAGTATTAAAATATATTTTTACTGCAGCGTATTAAATATCAATTCAACAGAAGTGTTTAAAAATTATGACTGTTAAATAACCTTGATGGATACAGTTGAGAAGGTCAAAACAGACTACTTTTCAATTACATAATAGTTTATCAAACACATCTAATGTTCATAATACAACAAAAATCCATGGGATTAGTGCCACTAATGCTTTAAAAACAAGTAATGGGACTCTGCCGTGTTTGTGCACTGCACCATATGCTTTAATTTCTCGTGCTTTGATGTATAGCCTTTAATGGCTCTGCAGAAAAAGGGGTCACGCAAACATCATGACTTACAACACCAGACATCTGTTCTGATCAAAATATTCTTCAAAATAACTTGCTTTGCATCTTGGGTTTGGTCCAAGTGAATCTTTTCTGAGCCCACAATATGCTGACACACTTTTTTTTCTCGGCATCATCTGGTTTGTAATACACCAAAGCTGCATTCTCATTTAACCTCTGAATACTGTATAATGTCACACAAGTCTCCACGATAAGACTCAGAATATTTAAGTAAATTTTTCAGACATTATTATATCAAGGCCGACCTATGCAAACGCATTCGACATGTGAATCTCACAGCTGGTGACACAACGTCCTGCTGACTAGCACAAACTCGCTAGATGAATGCTGCTTGCAGCATCTGGCTCTGAAGGTCTAACAGATGTTACCGGGATATCACTTGACACCCCTTTTGTACCCTATACAGTATGTGGTTTTACTACCTTATTTCGAGGCCCATGTGTAGACTTTGTAGTAAATAACTTCTCACCTATATCACTGATCGTTTGCAGGTCACAGTAGTGATACAATCGGTTTTCTACCGTATTGTTATTGTCTTCTGCAAACCGCTAGCGAGTTCAGAGTCATAGAGATTATATCTTCTCTGTGATTTGCAGTGTGTTTAGTGTGTATGGAAACCCATCACAGGATGTATTATTATTAACTCAAATCTGTATTAAAGGAACTGGATAGAAAAGAGAAACTTTAGATGGCTGTCCTGGAGATATTCACACTGTTTTTCTTTCATTTCTGTTTAAAAGTACAAAATAAAGGACTGTTTACACCAAGCAAAACAACCAATAAGATGGCGATAGTTGTGATAAAATAATGATAAAGGCACAGAAACTATATATTTGGAATCGCTTTCAGAACGATTTTTTTCCAGCTGAATAGTTGAAACTCTTCATTATTATTAAGGGAATAGCCTATTAAAGGAAAAGTACACACAAAATTGAAAATTGTCATGGTTTACTCAAGTTATTTCAAGTTTTTCTGTTGAGCCCAAAAGAAGATATTTTGAAGAATGTTGGCAAGCAAACAGTTACCAGTAGCTATTGACTTCCATAGAAGGTGAAAAATAACACAATGGAAGCCAATGGGGACCAGATACATTCTTCATAATATCTTCTTTAGTACAGGTTTGGAACAACACGAGGGTGAGTAAATGGTGGAGTATCCCTTTAATTAACCTGACCTGTGATTGACAGTGGCTTTTTCCACATGCCTGCGTAGTCTCCTCTTGCGGATTCACTGAGGTTCATGTTCAGTCGAGCTCCGCACTTTTCAAAGGAGGGTGCTTTCACTTTGCCGTCTGTGCATTTCTATAGTTGAGCGCAGCGTGAGGCGCAAGCTATTTAGATACTGCAGAAGATTACAGCGTCTCTGTGAAGCGCCTGTCTAGAGACCAGCAGTTCCACTTAAAACATCGACAATATGTTCCATGCCTTCAGAACAGAAACATTCTCCTTTTGTAATTTTCTTAACATAAACAAAATATTTTTATTATTTGAATGCCTGAAGGTTTCCGGGAAAACCCAACACAATGTCTTTGAAAGTCTAAAAAAAGACTAAGGATGGAATTGTGCAAATTTGTAATTTATGTTACTAAAATATGCAAATATTAAAAATTGTGTCCACTTAAGCTTAGCATACACTATTGAGGTATTTTAGTAAATACATATTTTTGGTAACCAGCCTTTATTTACGATGCATCAAAGCTATAAAGCTGGAAAACGTAGCAACCCATAAAATTGGTAGGTGGGGGTTAATGTTCGTCCCTGTGGGCTACTTCCTTATTTATTTCTATTGATTCTCTTCAGCTGATTTATGACGGTGCGCTGTAAACTATCTGGGGGTAAAGTGAGATGCCATCTAGTTTTTACGTTGTTCAGTCAGGAAATAAAAGTAATTATAAAGGATATAGCACAACACCTTCTGAATTAAAAATGTCTTTTTGTATGTGTGTGTGCCATGCGTATTGCTAGAATATATTAGTACTTACAAAGCACGGTAATACTTTATTCTGCATGAACCTATTTGATAACACTTCAGAATAGGGGGCCAGAATAATGCATTAGTTAAGCATTAATTAATGGTTAATTTGTTCACAATTAAGCATTAGCTGAGCAAAGACACAGTAGTAATTAATGATTAACCTAACATTTTAAGGGCCTGAATTATGTATTAGTTAAGCACAAATAAACTAGTAATTTATAATTAACAATTATGCATCAGTTAAGCATGAACACACATATAACTTATAATTATCTGAACATATAGTAAGGGCATATTATCCATTATTTACAATTCCTAAGTTATTTTAAAGACCATAAACAAAAAAACTATAAATACATTAATGCTATAAAAAAATAAGATAGTAATTAATAATTAACTGAGTGTACAATAACCATATGTTATCCATTATGAACAACTTATTAAGACAAACACACACATATCTATGTGTAACGAATCGGCTGTGGTTTCTCGCGCTCTCGCTTCCTTGCGAGCAGGCAGGACTATAATGCGAACTGGAACATTTATTAAATGAAAAAACAACAAAACAAAGGAAAACGCGACGAGCAACGCAGAGCTCCACAAGCTGACATGTAACGTTAACAATCGACAAAAACATGGGACATGGGGCCTGAATTTATACAAGGTCTAATTACACACACCTGGAAAATCAAGGCTGGCAGGGAGTGAACACTAATGAGCGGGGTGGAGTTACAAACGAGGGACAACATGAGGATACAAAAGGTAAACACAAGACCTGGAGCACATGGCACAATATAAAAAAACACACTGAAGCACAAGACATGAGGAATAACAACATACAGACAGACAGGGCACACTACCACGTGACACTATGGATCTCTCTCCATATTTTTATTTATTTATTTATTTGTTATGTTGTGTTTATTTACTGCTGGTTTGCAATTATATATGGCTAAAATATTGTAGTAAAAACTATTTGACCCCCTGTTCTAAATCTACATTATGACACTTATTGAGTGATATTCAAGTTTATTGATTAGGATAAGCT
>JAUCMT010000059.1:12945295-12990691 GCA_032357475.1 Enteromius thamalakanensis
GTTCAGAGATGGTCCCCTCGAGCAGGTCTAGTCTGCACCGAGCTCATAGTGAGGAGAGCCCGAGTACCAGCAGCCCCCGCGCACGGTCAGCACTGTTCATCACTGATTATTCATGTCTTTCTAATTGTCCTGTTAAACACAGTCCTGTGTTTCTGTGCATGATATCTGAAACGGGCTGAAGCATCACGGGTTGGTGTTAGGGTCAGTGCTATTTCTGAGTAATCCGGTGAATTAAATGCACTGCCATTTTTATTTTATTTATTTTTGGCGATTTTTCTATGGAGTCAACACCAGAACCAGAATTGTAGCTGTTGTGTTAAATAATAATAATAATAAAATATGTGCAAGAATTGTTTTAAATTTAAATGTATTTGTTTTCTTTGTTTATATTACACAATTAAAAGCAAAAAAGTCATCTACAGTTAAAATAATAATAAAACGGTCAGTTCTAAGAGTTGCCAGACCCACAAGTATGCTCCAAATAATCAGTTCTCAAGCACATGTTACTTAAATCTAGTCATTCTAGGCCTGATTCACTAAGATCCTGAATAATAGAGTTGGATTGGGCAATCTAGCAGTCGTTAGACCCTCCGTGGGAGTGTTACAGGATGTGTACTAAAAATACTCGCCCGGTTCCAGATAGGTTGGACATACCCGTAATTAAACACATATTCACTGCGTGTGGGTTTACAGAGGCATGACAGGAAATGCTCAGAAATAACACAGATGTATGATAACAATACTGTGTCTTATATGATCTCGCCTATATTTTCAGAATTTTAAGTCATTCTGTGGGTCCTTGTGGAGGTCCTCCGGTGGACATCAGTGGAGCTGTGCTCACGAACGGAGAAGTGAATGGAGAAGCTGTGGACGGTGCATGCTGCCCCAGCTCAAAGACAGCCATCGACAGCCAGAGCGGTGCTCGTCACACACACACACACACACACACACACACACTCATTCAGGCCGCTGGGGATTATGATCATAGAGTAATGTTGTCGAGATCGCAGTTCATAAAGGTGCTTCTATTTTGACGAAATGCAAGGACAGAAGAATTGTTGTGCTTTTAATAATACGTGCTTTATTTCCTTGTTTATTTGTGCTGCTTTATTTCTCTTTAGTGCCAGGGTTATCTTTAAAAACATATAGCAAAATCTCAACTTAAATGATGTCATCATTGGCTCTTTAGTATGTCGTTCCAAACACACACCGCTACAGTTAATCTTCAAAACACAGAAGAAGATTTTTTTTCTGAGAGCTCGCTACTGCATACATAAAGAAAATGTTGAAGTTTTAAATTAAACAAAGGTTTTTTTTTATGTTTTGGTTACCTGAACTTTTAATGGAGGGACGGAAACCACTCAGGTTTCAAAACTTCCAAGATATTTCTTGACAACTGTTAGAATGTATTGCCAAAGCAGGAATCTCTTGGAGTGGTCAGGTTTGGTTTGATGGTGAGTGTTTTCTGGTCTGTGTTCAGGTAAAGGTGATACGCCTGCCAACAGCTCACCCTCCCTGAGCTCCACCCCCTCTGCTGAGACGGACAGTTCAGGCCCACCGCCAGCCTCCGAGCCCCCGTCCTCCACCGACCCGAGCAGCACCGCCACAGAGACGCAGACCAGTGATGCACTGCCTGCTGGGTACGGCACAGAGCGCTGGCTGATCTCAGACCTCAGCACGTGTTGTGTCGGCTTGCTCAGTGTTATTTATCTCTTTTAGATGGGAACAGCGAATTCTCCCTCATGGACGAGTCTACTATGTGGATCACAACACAAAGACCACCACATGGGAGAGACCCCTCCCTCCAGGGTGTGTGTATGTCTTTATCATGCGTTTATGAACACATTCTCACTCCCAGCTCGTTACATATAGACGTTTGTTCAGGTCACTTTTCGACATACAAGGTCCATTTATTTGCTAGAAAATGAATGATGGCATATCTGATGTTATTTCTGACGGATCAAGCCCTGCGGTGTGTATAAGCTGTGTGACTGCTCCGATCGGGTACCGTTTAGTAATGTCTAATTCTTCCTCTCTCCTTCAGACAGAAATGATGTTTGAAGTAATCAGGTCGATAGCGTTCAATACGGTTTTATTACGTTTAAGGCCTGTTGTTTTTGCCATCTTTTGGAGATGCTGATTCGAGCTCATGCTTTCAGTCCCAGTAGCTTAACTACAGCTTCAGTAAATTATTGTAATATTTTTTGTATAAACCCGTGTGCATTGGCTGGGGCTGGTGTTAATCTATGTTTGTTGTGTGTTGTAGCTGGGAGAAGCGCGTGGATCAGCGTGGCAGGTTCTACTACGTGGATCACAACACCAGAACCACCACGTGGCAGCGGCCCACAGCGGAGTCTGTGCGTAACTATGAGCAGTGGCAGTCTCAGCGCAACCAGCTGCAGGGAGCCATGCAGCAGTTCAACCAGAGATACCTCTACCAGGTCAACAGACTTCCCTCTCCTCCTCTGACTGACGCATGTCTTTCACCAGGTCCCATATTCACAAAACATTTCATCTCGCCTCTAAGAGCTTTTATTACGCTTATTAACTGTGCACACGGTGTGTAGCGGTCTCTGTCATGGATTCATTTAGAGAAATATCGTAGAGCGCAATATTATGTTGTCATATTCAAATAAAGGTATCGGCATAAAAAAGTTAATTGCTACATCAAAGTTCAGCTTTGGCTTCAACTCTTCTCCATTTTATAAGCAAAGATAAAATTGGACCCATATGTTTTGAACTTCCTGAGTTGTAGAATACACAACAGTGTCGTTTATGTACACAAACAGCACTTCTCTGTACGTTCTGTAAAACACACCCAATAAGCCTTCGAAGGACCTCGCGTACTGACCGGCCGGGAACCGCCCTTTACGTCCAGAGTGTCCGAATACCACAGCTCCGTGCCAAGACTCATCCTCGTATACTATAATAATCCACGTCCCACTGTGTACCTCTTTCACTTCTGCTACAAAAGCACCCAGAAAAGCTGAATGTAGGATTGAGAGGAAAGAACGTTAAACTTCATCTGAAGAAGGAAGTTGTGAGTAAGGGAAGAATCCTTTACAATGCGTGTGTACTGTAATTGCCTTATTATTGCCGTCATAGCTTCTAAATGCACTGATGGTTTAGGAAGGATGGTTTAGTAACATTTATAGTTTATGTAAATAACGCGAAGGCATCTTTCCGCTGCAGGGCAGGACCGGGCACAGATTCAGCACAGAGGGGCATGTGCTGAGACTGAAAAGCCCAATACATGCAGATTACATTCTGTGTGATAAAAGATACAGAATGATTCTCATTGTGTAAAGTTTTTATGGCAGTAGTATAATAGCGATGACATCACATTATGTCAACACCTCACCGCTGTGGTGATGCATCATCTGAACCTTTATAGACATACTAGTGTAAGGTATTTTACCGTTACGAGACGAATACGTTCATCTGCTTCTGCTCTATGACTCTGACTGAGGTGTGCTCAGGGGGCGGAGTTATGAAGTTTGACTGACAGTTCGAGCGGTTCTAAGAGATGCATGTTTTAATGCCTTTAAGACAAACAGACGTAAAGGGTTACCAATAGCATTGATTTATAAAAAAACAAAAAAGAGCATGTGCTCAGCCTGCCTGCTCAGAAACCTCTGTGAGCACACACTGCTGCAGAAAGCTCAAATCAAAGTACCCGTGTGTGATTGCGGTGTAAATGCGTTCATGCAGCCTGTGAGCTGCATTCTGTGTAAAAACACGCAAATGCTGCTTGTTGTGCCACTTCTGCGGTGTACGTTTGATCCTGTCGTGAAGTAGAGATGATAGTGTGCTGTTTGTTTAATTCTCACATGAGTGTGAAAAGTGACGGCTGATTCTCACATCACATGCCTGCAGGACACAGCTCAGCTCACTCTCTCGGCTCGGCTCGTGGCGTGCAGCACACACTGGGCTTTTTGTGTGCTAATTGCAGCTCGTTAGGATCTCCTGAGAGAACGTGTGTCATTAACAGCCGCTTCCGGCCCCCAGCGAAAATAAAACTCACTGTTGTTCTCGTATACGTGATGAAATCTCTCTCTCTCGCTCTCTCTCTCTCTATATATATATATATAATGTATATGCATGTATTTTTCTCAACAGTAGTACATAGCAATCATGTTTTTCAAGCTCCAAAAATGAGCTTCTATCAGTTTGATTTGGGCTTGTTTTTGAGCTTCTCTGACCTACACCTCCAGTATCAGTCTCTAATGCTCATCAAGGCTGGATTTATTTGTTACAGAGTAATATTGCAAGATCATATTTCTAAGATCAGTGTCCTGTTTTAATATACTTTCAAGTGTATTTTATTTCTGTGATGCAAAGCTTGATTTTCATCATCACTGATTAATGAAAAGTAAAAAGAACAGCATTTATACAAAATAAAATGAGTTTAATACAATATTGTTTTTTGCTATTTAACACTTCCCTGCTGAATAAAAGTGTTTATTTATTTAAAGACGAATGCAGGAAAACATTGCCTGGCCCCAAACGTTTGAATCCTCCCGTATATTCTACCGCAGCTTTTCTGTTTTCAGCGTTGATAATGAAACTGAGGATTCAGCTTTAATCACAGGAATCAATTAGACTTGAAAGAATATTAAAATAGAAAACTATTCTTTCAAAGCAGCCTCGATGAGCAGAAGAAAGCTAATTCAGGGTAGACACCATATACTGGGATAAAAAAAAGCTGTCATATAAAATCATAGAAAACTCTATTTTCATGACGTTTTATGGATTTTTGACCTTTTAAAGCTGGAATGCTGTTTTTGGCATGTTTTGATCAAGTCCTTTATTTATATGACAGTTTATACGATGCAGATCTTTTCAAAACCGCTTCAACCAATAAATAATAATAACATTAATAAAATAACAGTATTAATATTCTCAAGTTCTTCAGTCGTGAAACTAAACCGTGGCAGCTGTAAACAGCTCTTAATTTTCAGCTTAATGTACTTAAATTGAGTTGAGTCCAGTATCAGAACTTCTTTCAGTCACACGTTCAAACTGAATGCTTTTATGATCTGCTCCTTTAAGAGAAAGCACAGTTTTGATTCTGTGTCCAGTCGAGTCTTCTATATCTGTTTTCTTTTGTTTTGAATGCATCTGCTCTCTCTCTCTCTCTCTCTCTCTCTCTCTCTCTCGGTTTCTTTGAGGCTTGGTTTGGGTCTAATGGCTGTGTGGAGGGAGTGAGGATGATGTCATGGTTTTCTTAATTTTTTTTCCTACCTTTTTTAGTCATAGAAACTGCTGAGGGTGGGGCATACTGACACGCACACTAGTTTTTAACATCCCCCTCATTTTTGACCATCTTTAGCCCAAACCAGGCGTTCAACTGCTCAAGATGTGAGAGATCAGATACGCCTCGTCCACAAGCACCACTGATATAATGACTTGCTGGAGAAAGGACGAGACTATGGTAAAACGGCCAGTTTTAGGTTTGCCTAGTCAGAGCAGTTGGCCGGAGCCGCAGGAACGCCTCTGGAGTGAAGATTGTGTCTCAGCCTCAAGCCGTCCCAAAGCTGTGTGAATCTTTCTTCTGTTGAACGCAGAGGATATTTCAAGGGTAGTTTGTAACTGGGCTGTAATGGAAGTCACCATTTGTTTTTTTTCCTACTATGGAAGTCAATGGTCACCAAAACAGCCTGCTTACAAATATCCTCCTCTGTCTTCGGCAGAACAGAGAAACTCATACAGCTTACAGCATCACTATTCCTTCAAGACGAAGGCAGTGGTGAAGGCTAACACTCATGGTCTTCATTGTGTTTTTAGAAAACCAGGTATTATTTGAGCTCTTACATTTCATAATGCCTGTCCTGCTGAAATGACACACTTCACCTTTAAATAGCACGCATGAGAGGAAGTGGAATTACATCAATTGAAAAAAATAAATGCAGATGATTAAGGCGAGTGTAAAGGGATACGTCTTGAGCCTACGTTTGATTTGTTTTTTATATGCTTTAAAAAGTTTTAATTAAAAAAAAAAGCAGGTTAAACAAATGTGCCATGTTTCAAAACTGTGACTGTTTGGTCATTTGGTTTTATAAAATTGATAATTAGAAGGTGCATTCGTGACCCTGCACCACAAAACCAGTCATAAGGGTCTTTATATACTTTATATAAGGGACAATATTTGGCTGAGATATAATAATTTAAAATCTAGAATCTGAGGATGTGAAGAAATCTAAATATTGAAATTAAATCGTCCAAACGAAATCCTTAGTAATGTGTATTACTAATCAAAAATGACCTTCTTGATCTGTTTGCGGTAGGAAATGTAATCTTTACTAAACATCTCAGTGGTTTTTGGCGTAAGAGAGAAATGCGAATGCAATGCTACAAATATACCAGTGCCACTTTCTGCTGCAGGGTCACATTTACCAAAATCTGTGCTCATTAAAAAAGCTGATGGTTCTTTTATCTTTCTGAATGAGAAGTAATATTCTAGCATGATGTTTTAAAAAGTCGTTTTGCATCTCTATCTTGAATTCTTTTAGGAGTATAAATGCACAAAGATGCCCACAGAGCTTGCTCTTGACTGTTTTCCATGTAATTATGCCCATCTGAAGCACACGCACTGGGTGGATGTTTTTGGTGTACAAATAAGTGAAGTTTCCGTGCACCAAACACACACACACACACACACACACACACACACACAGAGTAAACACAGCCGTAGAGGGGGAATAAAGGTGCTTTTGTCCGGTCGGGGGGCTGGGCCATCTGGAGTGCTCATGAATGTCCGCTTTAGTCGGCTCAGACATCACGCCTCCCTGCGTACTTTCACAGCTCTGCTAGAAGACATGGGTGGGGTCCGGATTGGGCGGATGGAGACAGGGTGGGGCTTTCTCGCAGCCAGTGAGATCATTGGAACACAGTGTGTGTGTGTGTGTGTGTGTGTGTGTTCTGCCCAAAGCAGGCATGTAGTATTTGGACGGCACTGGCTAGGCACTCAAACACCTTCGTTCTGAGAGCGCCAGGCGACGTTTGTCTGCTTCTGCTGCTCTTTGGGTCGGTGTTTTATTTGAGCTGAGTTCTGCTGAAGAGTCCTAACTGTGTCTGTGTTTGTCTCTCGCAGTCGTCTGGAGGTCCGGTTGAGAATGACCCGCTCGGGGCTCTTCCTCCAGGCTGGGGTAAGTTCTGCTTCATCCTTTCTCTTCAGCTCAGGTGAGGTCACTGTGAGCTTTAGCCAAAGCTGGCCTTCAATATTTACAACTTTATCAGCTGATGTGTAAAATAAAAGCGGCACTAACCGTGTGGTCGGTAAGAGTTGAATATAGACCAAAAGAAAATGATGAACACATTTTTTGCTCAGAGGTTGTAGTTAGGTTTAGTGTAGAGTCAGCAGCTAAATAAACCTCAACATGATGATCAGGGCCCCAAACAGATCCGGTTCTCCTGAAATACGTGAACTGGAGTTGGGAAACCTCTGCGATGAGAGGGTTAAAAAAGGGGGGGACTCAGTAAAAGAGAGTGTTGTGTGAGCAGTACTGTGAGGGCTACTGTGTGCTCCACAACCACTCTTAATGAAAACAAGATGTTCGTCGAGGAGCGCATGAGGGCTTCTCATGTCTTTCTCTGAGGAAAGGCTATTGGCCAGCAGACTTTCTCTCTTCTTCTCCAGTCTTTGGATCATCAGTGTTTCGTTCTGTCTGTTAAACACTATTTCAAACCAGTACGTCTGCTGAGATTCCCCACGGACTCGTCAGTTTCCAGACAGCGCTGTCAGATGTGACGCTCTCGAACCATCAGCCTGTAACGAGAGAAGGAGGATCAGTTTAAACGTAAAAGAAGAAGAAAAATTGAGAAAAGAGCGCTACTGTTAATTTGTTAAAATGCAAACAAATAAAGAAGTTAAACAGTTATTCAGACAGCACATATTTATATATATTTATATACCATAGTTAATTTATGTAAGTGAGGATAGAAAATGTGACTGGTGTGACTTCTTACACCACAGACTGAACTATATGAAGCATTGCCTGGTAATTGGTTGAGCTATATTGCTATTATCTGTTCAGCCCAATTCATTGCATATTACATATCATTACATATTTCTATAAAACAAGTTATCTCCCGTTATCTGACACAGTTGAACTTACTGATTTAATATTTGATTGCAGTTAGTGAATAAACTCAAAGCTCAGTAGATGTCTGTATGTGCTGTAATGAGAGTGTAAAGAGTGTTGTATCTTCTCTACTGTAGCACCCAATAACACCGTTACTGTACATTTATCAGGAAGCAACAGTGTTTACAAGAAAATGTTACTTTTTTATGCAGTGCATAACATAATTTGTATATTATTTTTGGGCTTTGACGAACAGAAAACCTACAAAAACTACGTTTGTTAATTAAATAACACCAAACTCTTATTTCTAAAGCATTTGTAAAGTCAACAGTATGTAATGCGTTCTGGACTAGCACAAACTACTGTATTTTTGTGAACAGAGGTTCATTAATGCTGTCAGATGTGTAAGTGTTACCCTGTTTAGCTCATTTCTGACCGTTCTGCCTCGTAACACGTGAAAACATCACTAAATACCACTTCTTTCCCTCAGAAAAACGCCAGGACAACGGGAGAGTGTACTATGTCAATCACAACACACGAACCACGCAGTGGGAGGACCCTCGAACCCAAGGGTAATCATGTCCTCCAGTCACGTGACCCACAGTAGATGATGATTGTGTCGTCGTTGTTGAGGAAGCTACAAGCTGCTCATACTTGAAAATATAGTCATTATCAAAAGATAACAGTCTTACAGCTGAGTGCAGTACATGACGTTTCTAGACGTTTAATTTTATTTTCACTGGCGCTGAATTATGTCTCGTAACAGCTGCAGCGCAATTTAAGAGCAAAGCGGGTGAGAGCTGGCTAAAGTGGGCAGTTTTAATCTGATGGGCCTGCTGTCCCAGTGTGTGTGTTCACCGCCCGCTTGGAGAACAAGTCCTGTTTGCTGTCAAAATAAGCGCTTCTGCTAACACTTCTCAGAATCGAGTCACTAGATGGCGTGTGTCGCTGTTACTGCGTGAGAAAACCTGCGCGAGGGCCACTTCCTTTCTAAAGTCTAGCACACTCAGTAGGGCTTGTGACGGTGAGGAAATTCTCCCACTGGTTAACAGACGTGTGATAACACCAGGTGGAGGAAGGAGTTCTCTCTCTTTCCCCTGCTTTCCTTTGCTTTTAAATAGCGCCGTGTTTTACTTTCACTTTCATGAATTAGCGGCAATTCAGCATCAATCGATCGAATGCACAACAACAAAACAGCTCGCTTATATTGAACATAGAGTTTCGTCTAATTAATACAACAAATAAAAATACAACATGTTATAAACCAGATATAAATGACCAGTGCTGTCAAACGATGTACAGTGATTAGCAAAATACAGAAGAATTTTAATATTAATAAATCGTCCGCCATCACGTTAACCTCACTTTCTCACGAAACAAATGAAATCTGACTCGGTTGTTAAATGGTATTGTCTGTTCTCCATCTGAACCACATGATTTTGAATGATTTATTTCTATAAGAAATCAAAGGTCAGCCATGCACTGCAGCTGCAGAACATTCATTTTTCTTTTTGCATTGTTTATTTGTTGATTGCGCTTCGGGTGTCCCTGAAGCAGGTCATGTAATGTAGTGTTAAGCGTCCAGCGGGGTGCGCTGCTCTCACTGCCCTCCTTTTTGCAGGATGATCCAGGAGCCGCCCCTGCTGCCCGGCTGGGAGATGAAGTACACGGCAGAGGGGGTGCGATACTTTGTGGACCACAATTCTCGCACCACCACCTTTAAAGACCCCCGGCCAGGCTTTGAGTCAGGGTAAAGATCACACACGCTGTAGCTCGGAGTGAATGTGAAGGCAGGAGACTGTATGGTAACCGCTTCACCACAGCTCTAGTCCCTCTTACACCAGTATCTCAGTATCTAGACCGCATACGCTCGATGCAGTGTAGGTGTCTGCCCTCACACACACACACACACACACACACACACATTCCCAGTGTGATTTGACATGTTTCTCGATCTTGTGCACACCACAGCTGCATTTATTTGATCAAATATTCTGTAAAATTGTGAAATCATATTTTAGTATTTGTTTTATTCTAAAATATTTTACATTGTAAATTTCTGTGATCAAAACAGCATCATAGTGTCACATGATCATGATTCAGGAGTGATTGTAACATGTTCAACAGCTGTATGGGTTTAGGAAAAAAGTGCGGGAATAAATACTTGTATTCAGTAATGATATGATACCAAAGATTTCTGTTTCAAATACATTCTGTTCTTCTGAACTTTCATAATAATTAACAATGTAACAAACAATTTAATGCACATTAATAATGAGCAAATGATTTCTGAAGGATCATGTGACAGCAGTAAATTATGTTTCAAAATAGAAAAGGTTTTGAATTGTTTTCTGATCAAATACATGAAGTTTTGGTGACAGAAGAGACTTTATTAAGTAATCCTAATTATTCCCAGCTTGCTGCTCATGTAGAATGTGTTTATACAGGTTTCTTCTTCTCTGCTGTTTCTTTCATGCATCCTGTTGTTGTCTTAGATGTCTCGTCTCCCTCTTTATAAAACCAGATGTGCAGCTCAACACCATAACATAATAATACTCACACTAACTTCTATCCATTTTTTCTTTTTTATGTATTATACAGTTAACAAAAGCAAAAAAGACTCTAGCTGCTCGTATCATTGCTCTTTTGTTGATCTGAATTGCTTCCACTGTCCTGGTTTGTCTGCTAAATGAGTAAATGTAGGATGAGCCGTGCGTTACGCTGCTTCTCTGATCCGTGTCATCCGTGTGAAGCATGTGCTGTATTCACGGCCTCTGTTTGTGGTTCAGCTCCAGACAGGGCGGCTCTCCCGGAGCGTACGACCGCAGCTTCAGGTGGAAATATCACCAGTTCCGCTTCTTGTGTCATGTGAGTTGTCGAGTTAGTGCAACATTTTTGTGATTTTAGCATCAGCAAGTTAAAGCACGGCCTGCTGTTTCTTCTCTCACTACTCAGTCCAACGCACTGCCCAGCCACGTCAAGATCTCCGTGTCCCGGCAGACTCTGTTCGAGGACTCCTTTCAGCAGGTGACTATAACAACAAACCTAACTGCTCCCCAAATGATGAGCAGGGAACTATAACAAGAACACCACAGAGGAACAATATCATTAGAAGGACTGCCTTAATTCCTCTATTTTGACTCGTTTAATGGTTAAATAAAATGTTATTTATTAAAAAAACTGATGAAGTGTACACAACGTAACACAACGTGTTCTCCATGAATCCTCTAGTTTACATTTGAATGGTTTTATTCACTTAAACATCTCTGAATAATTGAATTAAATTCTGCGTTCCACATTACAGAACTCATAGGGCCATGTTTATATTTCTCACTCTTGCTGTGAACGTTTCTAAAGAGAATGGCGTGTGGTTTCCTCTCAGATCATGAACATGAAGCCCTACGACCTCCGCCGGAGGCTCTACATCATCATGAGAGGAGAGGAGGGCCTGGACTACGGAGGAATAGCCAGGCAAGTTCAGTGTGAGCTGCGGTGGCGTCTCGTTGTGCGTCAGGGTTTCTGGTTTGGGGGCGGCTGTGGTGTGCCTTTGCTCGTTGGTGTCTGGAGCTCATAGTTGTCTTCCTGTGTCTGTGTCTGTCTCCTGTGTCCTGTCAGTGGTTTTACCCTATGGTAGGTTACGTCATGCTGTTCTACCACAGGGTAGAACCACGGACCGGATGTCTGGAGGTGTCTGCGTCGACCAAACCACCCCCACCCCCAATCATCCTTTGCCCCTAAAGCTTCTGTCCAAACACCCCTGGGGTCAGAGGTCAGGGCTGGGGTTCTGCTGTACTGCTTATGATTTAATGTGTGTGTTTGTGCCGTCTTCATCTTCATCACTTCATGTTGCGCCTGCGTGAGTTGAAACTTCACTTTGAGTGTCCATGAATGTCTTTAATCCTTACACCGTAGAAGTGAGTGCTGTCCAGCAGATGGGGTTTCCTTTTTATTCTTTGATTTAAAATTGTATTCAACAAAATGTTCCCTTCTGACCCTGGTGCACAGAAGGGTCAAGTTTGAGGTTACTGACGTTGAGTTTTGTGTCTCTCTGTAGGGAGTGGTTCTTCCTGCTGTCTCACGAGGTGTTGAACCCCATGTACTGTCTGTTTGAGTATGCTGGTAAAAACAACTACTGTCTTCAGATTAACCCCGCTTCTTCCATCAACCCCGACCACCTCACCTACTTCCGCTTCATCGGCCGCTTCATTGCCATGGTGAGACTCCTGGCATCACAGTGTACTGTGCTCTTGTTCTCTGCACATCTGTGTCTGTGGTGCTGGGTGTAACTAATTACTTAATTTAATTACTTTTGCCTAAGTGAAGTGAAAGTGAAGTAAGGGAGAGTTAGTTCTTATGTGATTGAGCTTCATAGTGTGTATAAAATATCTTCGCAGCAGTAATATCATCACTCCTCTCCCTGTCCCGCTCACTTACAGTAAATCAATACAACCCAGGAGTGATGATGTTAGTGTGTTTCAGCTGAGATCTGGACGGCACACAGTAACGGGAATATCAGAGAGATGATCTATGCTGTGCGTTTTCCTCAGCCCAATATAATATACACAGCTATCAAACCTGATGTTTACCATCCCCAGTGACTCTTGAGTCTGGGCTTGGTACAGTGCAAACACATTTAAAAGACATGCTCATAATAGCCAACGGTTCATTCTCCAGCCATGATGTCATACTGTATATTTGGAGAACTGAAAACAGATTCATCCTTGTACGTATGAGGTCAGTCATGCTGAAATTAAAAAAACAGTGTTGGTCGTAAGTTTAAACAGGATTGGATGATGACTGATTCACTGGCTGATGCATGGATTTGCTCTTAAAATTAATTCAATTCTAAATTCTACTCTAAAATCATCAGAATAATTTAGCTAAATAAGCAAAATCCTTTTAAAATTAGATTTAGAAACCATGCAACATTGTAGGAGGTTATAATCCCAGGAGTATACTGCTATTATTTGTTTTATGACCTTTGACCTGTGATGGGCTCTCCGCAGGCACTGTATCATGGGAAGTTCATTGACACGGGCTTCACTCTGCCCTTCTACAAGCGCATGCTTAACAAGAAGCCCACCCTGAAAGACCTGGAGTCCATCGACCCTGAGTTTTATAACTCCATCATGTGGGTCAAGTGAGTATCCAGCCTGCACTCGCTGACGCCCGTCCAAACACACACCCCACTGATGCTGATGTGCGTTCACAGAGAGAATGATCTGGAGGAGTGCGGCGTGGAGCTCTACTTTTCTCAGGACATGGAGATTTTGGGAAAGGTGACATCACACCAGCTGAAGAACGATGGAGAAAATGAACTGGTCACGCATGACAACAAGGAGGAGTACATTAGGTACACATATGCTCTTTATTATTACTCTTGCGTTACTTTGATGTCTTACGCCATCCCATCAGTCACTGCTTCAAACTGAACACACCTAGTGATGTAGCATCAGGGCGGTGATGTAGAGGCAGGCGTTGATTATCATCGGTGTTTATCCACAGCATTCAGTAGAAGCTGTTTAAGACTAATTTCTCAAACTTACAGGAAGCTTTTATATGAAGAAAGATTACAGTAGTTCTGGTTTCTCAGTTCACGACCCGTTTAAAGTGTATTGTACCTTTAACACAGTGATTTGACCCTGGCTGTGTGTTTGCCCCGCAGTCTCCTCACTGACTGGCGTTTCACGCGCGGGGTGGAAGAGCAAACCAAAGCCTTCCTGGATGGCTTCAATGAAGTTGTGCCTCTGGAGTGGTTGCGTTATTTTGATGAGAAAGAGCTTGAGGTGGGTGTGTTAGTATTTTTAGCAAGGACTTGGCATTAAAAACTAAACATTGTCTATATAGAGGCAGGAACGGATGTTTGGTTAAGTTTGTTTTAGGCGTTCTGATGTGATGGTGTGTGATTGTTTCTTCTTCCAGCTCATGTTGTGTGGGATGCAGGAAATCGATCTGAACGACTGGCAGAAGAACACCATCTATCGGCATTATACCAAAAACAGCAAGCAGATCCACTGGTTCTGGCAGGTAACTCACCTTCAGCTGTTTTTATCACAGCTTCTGAGCCCGTCTCTCTCGGTTTAATATATACTATATAATTCATTGTGTGTGTCACAGGTGGTAAAGGAAATGGACAATGAAAAGAGAATCCGCCTCCTGCAGTTTGTCACAGGGACTTGTCGCTTGCCGGTCGGAGGCTTTGCAGAACTGATAGGTATATAGTTATAATAATGTACCATAGAGACAGCAGATCCATGCATCATAAAGTACAGTATGGAATCACTGCATGCTATCTATTTAATATACAGCAGATAAAAGGCTATATATTTTAAAAAGTATATAGCATTAATGTAAAGTATAAATATTTTTTTAAATGCACTTGATAAACATTAGAAGTGTTTACAGGCACAAAATAAATAACATAATAAATTGTATTTTTTTATGCATATTTGTGACATTAAAGTTGGTTTGTAGTAAATGATAAAAAATGTACTGATTTTTTTGTTGAGTTGTGTTAATTGATCTGAGTTGTAAATGGTTTTAATAGTTCCTGTTTTGCTGATCTTGTTTTTAGGAAGTAACGGGCCACAAAAGTTCTGCATTGATAAAGTGGGGAAGGAAACCTGGCTGCCTAGAAGTCACACCTGGTGAGGCTCTGAACCCCGAAAACAGATCAAAATAAGTGTGTTTGTGCTTATTCGTCACCTCCTGCTTTACAATTTCAGCTTTAATCGCCTGGATCTGCCCCCCTATAAGAACCTGGAGCAGCTCAGAGAAAAGCTTCTGTTTGCTATCGAGGAAACCGAGGGATTCGGACAAGAGTGACTAGGCTAACTATATCTCAGCATGAAAGGGAAAGGACCAGCAAAATAATTATTTTCTTTTGAATAGGCCATTAATGAACAAACCGTTGATTAGACTCCTCCCCCCAGACTGAGGCACTGTTATTGTTCTGTGCAACACAAAGCAAGCGTTTTTAAAAAAGATTCTTCACACTTTAATGTTTGTCCTCCACTGAATAAATAACAGCATGCTGGTGTGTCATGACTTGAAAAACAAACAAAAAATCAAGTTTAGGTTAACTGTAGAGACACTGATGGACCAGAAGCAGATCAATGGTTTGTTTGAATGTAATATTTCATTTGGTAAATCCAGGGGATGATGATTTCACCGGACATTACTATGCAGAGAAAGCAAAGCAAATCCACACAGTTCACAGCATAATGTCATTAATCAGATGTAAATCGAGTCAAAATGAATTCCCTGAATTGCCTGAATCAAAACGTAGGCGAATCCATCCTGATTTTCCAGTGTGAGGTCAAATCTCAAATTCCTTGCTTCTAACTCTGCATCCAGTACAGCTATATTACTACTACTGTACTACTAAGAGAAGCGCAGCATCTTGAGTCGCAGAGGTCATGGGCCGCAGTCGTATCAGTGTGAACATGGACTAGAAGAGCACTGAGAGAACACAAATAATTGTTTTAAAGAGACTGAACAGACGTGATTACATTTTTTGTTTTTTTTACTTTTTTTTTTAATTTCATTGATTTTAATATTTTGTGACATGCCATGCAACACTGTATATAGTTGAAATAAAATCCGGTCATGGACTGTAAACCCATAGTCTGTGGATGATTTTAAATAAAAAGCTTTAAAATCTTGTGTTCAGTTTGTTTGGAAGTTATATATTTTCTTTGCTTAAGTCCCTAATACTTCTGTCATAACTATCATCTAAACAAGCATTGATTTATTTATTTTTTATACAAGTTTGTTTCTTTATACTTTTATTAATTTTTTAAAACATGTTCACAGCAACAAGAGGGTATGGATATTATTCAGACCCCCTTAAAATTTTCACTGCTACATTGCAGGCATTTGCTAAAATCATCAAAGTTTATTTTTTCCCCTCATTAATGAACACACAGCACCCCATATTGACAGAAAAACACAGAATTGTTGACATTTTTCCAGATTTATTAAAAAAGAAAATGTGAAGTATCACATGGTCATAAGTATTCAGACCCTTTGCTCAGTATTCAGTAGAAGCACCCTTTTGATGGAATACAGCCATGAGTCTTTTTGGGAAAGATGCAACACCTGGATTTGGGGATCCTCTTCTCTCCACTCCTTGGTTATTTTAGCTGTGTGCTTCGGGTCATTGCCTTGTTGGAAGGTAAACCCAGGCCCTGTCTGAGGTCCTGAGCACTCTGGAGAAGGTTTTGGTCCAGGATATCCCTGTACTTCGCTGTATTCATCTTCCCCTCGATTTGGAACCAGTCGTCGTGTCCCTGCAGCTGAAAAACATCCACACAAATTGATGCTGCACCACCACAATAGGTCATCATTCGGTTGTGTTACAATAGGTAACATAACCGAATGATGACAGCACATCCTCTGTTGTATCCACCCAATAGGAATTTTAGCTTCTCCATTTGCTAGATACAATGCTAGACCCCCAACACCTCCAGTTTGTACCCATCACAGAAAGGACCACTCTTGTCCACCTACACCTCACTGGGCACTGGAGATCCAGGGGCCGACAGAGCTCTCTCACTTCTGCGAGATCGGTTTTGGTGGCCAGTAATGGAGAAGGATGTACAGAGTTTATTGAGAAAGTGTCAGGAATGCGCCATCTCCAAGAGTCCCAGACAGCTACCATCGGGTAAACTCGCTTCCCACACCTAACAACCCCTGGTCACACCTAGGAGTGGATTTCATCACTGACCTACCCAATTCCGATGGTAGGCCCTGCATTCTTTTCATAGTGGATCGATTTTCCAAATCCCCTATAGAGGTCTCTTTGATAGGAATCAAATTATTCCAACATAGTGTGAAGAATGCACCTTTTGATTACATTTGGGATTTTTACTTGATCACAAAGAAGCCTTGTTGGGTCACTACCGAGATGGCCAAATTAAAAATAAAAAACACAAAAAACTCTTTTATTTTATCATTGTTAATCTGAAGGCTGATCGATGCTTTTATCCCAATAGCAATATCATGTTTTAAAACCGATCAAATGTACAGTTTAAAACCCTTATTTATTTTGTTTATTTATTTTGGTCAGACGTGCCATTATTTTCAATTTCAAGTCAATTATTCAACTGTAATTAATTAAGTACATTTATATATTGTAATTTGAACATTTACAATAATTATATATTTAGTAAACACAAAACTAGATGGAAATTCCTTTGTTAAAAAAATTAACTGCTGTCCATTTTTTAAACTCGATGTGTAACTATCCTCAATTTTACAGAAATGAGCCTGTGGACATTTACATATCTATATTGCATTTATTTATACCTAACTTTTTTCCACAAAAAAAATGTCAAATCAAATAAGCTATTTAACTCTTTCACCGACCGCCTATTTATTCGCTGCTCGTAGGTTAAATAACGTTAGACTACAATGAGTTGCGGCTTTACGTACATTTACTTTTAATTGATTTTATAAATGAAAGAATAACTTACGTTTAAAATGAGCTTTACTGTCAAGACAAGTTATCGATGCGCCACCTATCGAGTGTGTGTGTGTGTGTGTGTGTGTTATAGAGAGAGAGAGAGAGAGAGAGAGAGTTTGCGGTAGGAGACTCTTATTTTGAAAACGATAATAAAAGACTTCAGCCAAAGACACGAGAAAGCACATGAAAAGCACATTTATGACTGTTTTTATTTTTCAATCCGCAATCCGAAAGAGGGTTTAACCAGGTTATCTAAGTGTGAGTATAATTAATAACGCGTTGTTAGTAATCTTGTAAAAACACATTCGTAAAACTCGTCAATTTCTTCTGTTGACGCATAGCAGCAGATCATGTGGAGTCCTGATGAAATAGCCAGCTTATGTTATAATCACTTCAATAAACTTCCCAAGCGAGGAAAGCCAGAGGCGGGCAGAGAGTGGACTCTACTGGCTGCTGTGATCCTGCTGACTGACCGTCCAGAGCAGAAGACAGGTCAGAGACACACGAACTCAACATCAGCTTATGAACACTGAGAATGCTGTTTTAACTCTCAGTTCACTCTCAGCTCTCAAGCAGGTCGTGTCTCTGGGGACCGGCACCAAATGCATCGGGCAGTCTGCCATGAGTGTGAAGGGTAACCGTCAAAAACACTCCGCACCAAAGCAAAGTTAAATGTGCATTCCTGTTTCCTGAATGTATTGTGGTGCTTTGCAGGCGATGTTCTGAATGACAGTCACGCTGAGGTTATTGCCCGGAGAGGATGTGTCAGGTAATGAGTTCACAAACCTAACCCCAACTGCGTCTGAAATCCTTTCAGAGTTTGCCCAGCTATGTTTGTACATGGATTTCACATTCGTCACACGGATATTATGTCCTGTAACCTTTTAGAGGGCTGAACATTAAAACAAAGGAGATGAAGCTTTTTATGAGTCCAATGTTTTTTTTCTTCTGAATGTTTTACAAATCATAATGTTGTCGCTTTCAACAATACATGGATATTTTTAAAAGATATTAAAATAAATGATATCAAATTATCCAAAATAAATGTGTGTGTACTGTATATTTGTATATATTTAAGAAAATTTGTTAATATCATGTATATATAAATGAAATTTAAATAATTCATAAATATATACTGTATGTTTGTGTATTTATAGATGCACAATACGCTATACAGACATGTGTTATTTAAACAACCTTTTATTTTGAATGCGATTTATCGGAGACAGCACTTATACACACAATTTAATTTGCTACATATCTTTTTGCTAGGCTATACAGTTTTTAATATGTCCTTAAGTTAAAAAAACAACATTCATGAACCAAGCATAAATGCATATTTTATTTAATGTGAATTATTAATGACAAAGTGTTACAAAAAAGTGTTTTGTAGGAATAAAACAGAAGTGAATGCAGGTCTGTGTGTTTGTTCTCAGGTATCTGACAGAGCAGCTGTTCAGAGCCGTGATCGGCCAGAGCTCGGATGTTTTCTGCCCTGGATCTGAAGAGGGAACATGGGCCGTCAAACCGGGAGTTTCTTTCCTTTTCTTCACCAGTCAAACACCTTGTGAGTCCAGCTACTACCTATATATCAAATACTAAATATTTATGCATATATAAATACACACATATATTAACACGTATTTACATATATTTATAAAATGTAATTTGCATAAACAATATTTATTATATAAACAACACAATTTAGTTAATTACATGCATGTAGCCTATGTCTTTTTTATGTAAGGGATAATGTAGTATCCCTAGTACCACGTGACTAACATTGAAACGTAAGTAGGACAATTTATAACATCTACATATGAATATATAATAACGGATGTATTTTATTTATAGTTGTTAGTTGTTACATTGTTAATTGAGGTTGTCACAAGATGGCGCCAAACGGTAATCTTTGTTGGCGCGGAGGGATTTGAAACATACAAGTAGTCCCGGCTATGCCCTATTACTCTGGAGCGGTTATTATTTGAAAATAACGAACCTGCGAATGTCTCGACTGACCAATCAGAATCAAGCATTCCAGAGAGCCGCGTGATAAATTTACATTATAAATAATATAGCACACACATATTATGTAGCAGTGCTGTCCAACGATTAATCACATTCGAAATAAATATTTCTTTTACATATATTTTTTCTTTAATGTATTTAGGTATGTTGTGTATTAATTATGGATATTTTAATACAAACAAATGCATGCATATATTTAATAAAAATATGTTATATTTCTAAAAGTGCTGTCAATTGATACATTTCAATACACAGTGTACATATACACAGTATATTGTAATCCAGAGCTATCAACTTAAAAAAAAAGAATTTCTAATTGAAGTGAACTTATCCCGTTATAATATCATATTTACTTGGGCACTTCAGCAGAAATATACAGAAATCAAAGTTATTAGACACATATTAAATAAAATGTAGACTTTTTTTGGATGTGATTAATAGTTTGTCAGCACTATTACATACACAGAACTTTTATTTAGGATTCGATTAATTGTGATATAATTACAAGTACATGTGATCAGTCACTACCCAGCTCTGTTGAACAGTTACTCCCAGTGTACTCTGCTTGTGTGCTATTGCTTACATGTGTACGTCTCGTCAGTCAGTGCTTTGCTTTTGAATGCTTAGGTGGTGATGCCTCCATATTTCCTATGACTGGCAGTCAAGCGCAGCCCTGTGAGCCCGTAAAAACAGTCCAGAGCCAAGAGTCCGAGAGACAAGGCCAGAAACGACGCGCTGAAAGTGAGCTGGAAGAGAGCGAGAGAGACAGGCATTCATCCCGCAGAAAACCAGGGCATACTGATGAGCATGAGGCCTGGACAGGAAACAGAGAGAGCAATCCGTCAATTACAGTGTTGCACTGTGAGCAGGAAGAAGAGACAGACATGCACCGTACAGGGGCGAAGTGTGTCCCCTCCGGCCCGGCCGACCCGCTGCAGCCCGGGTTACTCTATCACAGCATTGGGGTGCTGCGGCTGAAGCCGGGCCGCGGTGAGCGCACACTTTCTCTCTCCTGCAGTGATAAACTGGCCCGATGGGGCGTTCTGGGCTTCCAGGGTGCCCTGCTGTCTCATTACCTGCAGGAGCCGCTCTACTTCAGAGCTGTGGTGCTGGGAAAGTGTCCTTACAGCCATGAGGCCATGCAGAGAGCCCTGAACACACGGTAAGTGGATCAACCTCACCAGCAAACCACGAGAGTTTGTAAAAATGTCTGACAATCTCACAGGGTTCCAGCAGGTCCTTAAAGGGGTCCTATATGCTTTGATCTTTTGTCATATAACAGATCTCTGTACCATTAAAACATCCTGCAAGCTTCAAAAACAGCTTTACTGTAAAAAATAGCCGTCAATTTAACGGTAAAAAACAGTAAAAACCTGTTAAATGGTTAATGGTAAATTCCTGTTAAATTTACAGGGAAACGCCGTGAACTGACATTATTACTATTTCACTATTTTAAAAGTTTGTTATATTAACATTATATCAGATATTACGGTTTCTTATTAGAAATTGCGGTATTTAACTGTAAATTTAAAATAAAACCGTAAAACTATTGACAAAAAAAATTTTTTACATGATATATTTCACGGATTTATACGAGCAACCACAGCTGCCGTTTTTAAACCAAAAATATGGCGGATTTCTTTTTACAGTGTGCAAGTTTTTGCCGTGAAAGAAATAAAGGTTTTACCGCTATTTAACGTTACAATTTCAGCAACCCCAGCTGCCGGTATATTACCGTAAAAATAACTTTTTATTTTATTTTGTAAAAAATAACAAAATGACATCATCTAGCACATTGTTTGCATGAACACACCTCCAGAGCAGGACGTCGACAAATGGTTTTATTCTGCATAGGCTCCGCCCAGTGCGTTTACATTCTTAACAGCTGACACTTGATTGCGAAAGCAAACAGAAATCACTGCTGCTATCTTGTATACACTGAATATAGATGTGCTTTTGCTTTCTGAAAGGCTGGATGATTCGACGCGTATTGTTTAAATAGCTCGTTCACGTGCAGATATCAGGATGATCCCAGAATGATACCCTTTTTTGGATATTATTGTCAGTATATTTGTCTTCAGGTTATCTATAAGTCAGTGTGCTCCAACACAGTGGCAGATTTAGAGGATATAAGCATTCACAACTTTTTTTTGATGACACCTCATACTTCATCAGATCTTCTGACCAATCAAATGCTAGAATCCAAAGCCATGTGATATGGCTTAATGTGCCGATTAAAGGCTACGATGTCTAGGCTGAAATGCGGTGTGTATAATTTACAGTAAAACTGTATTTACAGTAACTTCACGGTTTGATATGTTACTGTAGACATTGCCCTATGCCGCTCGTATGATATTTATTTCATTTAAGCTTATTGATATTGCAAAACCGTCACTTTTTGTTTTTATTCTATTTATTTTGGCTTGTCCAGAGAGTATATGTATTTATGTTTGTTTTATGTATTTTTTCCTATAAGACTACCAAGGTACGTCTAACACACATGCAGAACATCTGAGGTTTTCTTGATTTCGTAGTGTTGTCTCAGTTCAGGTGTTGCCAGACTGATGTCAGCTTGATATTTTTCCAGATTATGTTATTTTCTCCACTTTTCTTTTTATGCTGATCTCACCAATGACCACTTTTATGAGGAGTTACTGCCCAAAAGCCAGAAATGGCTTTATAAACCCTCCGAGTCATTGTGCAGGATGTTATCCACATGCCTGATGGGACTGGACTTGGGCTGTCTTTTGCCCAAAATTCAGATGTTTTGAGTTTCAGTTTTGTTAAATTTGTATAAATATATTCTAATCCTATCCATATAGTATGTGCATGTAATTAATTCATATTATTTCATAGTATGTGTACTTCCCTGGTAAATATCTTACATCCTTCAGGAAAATGAGTGGAAACACAAGGTACTCACCTGAAGTGTATGTACTTACGGTACGCATGGCAAGTCTTAACTTTAAATGATAAAACGAGGACTGTTGTGTCGGACTGTTGATGAATAATGAACTAAATTGCTCTCCACAACAGTGCATGCAAAGTTTGAGGAACCTGGTAATCCCTGTGTAATGATTTTGTAAAAGTCTTATTTCCATATACAACTATGTACCATTTACCATCAATTACTCCGTAAGTACTTTGGTTAACACCCCCAAGTTGAGTACCGCATAATTTATTGTGTACATAAGCCAACAGGCACATACACCAGTGCTTACATTACATAGAAGTCCTACACAAGCTAAACACAGCCCTACTGTATGGACATGGCTGTTTGTACACACTTGTACGTAAGTAATACATATTTATCATGTATATACATCACTTAAGTACAGTAAAGTATATGTTTACATGTAAGGGCACTACATGTAAGTGACTGTTCTTGTGTGACACTAAACTTATCTCTGTGTAGAAACTAATTATCATGCATGTTTGACTGTTAAGTACATCTGTGATTCTCATTTGTTGCCATGCACACACACTTCAGGTGAGTACCAGGGAAGTACATCTACTGTAAGATAATGTGCTACCATGCAGGTCCTTTACTGGTTTATGCTGTTACTTTGCTGCATGACCAGCTAAGAACCAGCTCCAACCAGCACTCCAGCCACAAAACATATCTAACCAGCTTATGCTGTTTACATCTCCCTTTCATCATCGGCAAAATGTTAATTATCTGTAGAGTCCACAAGAGAAAATCTAGTCTATAAAAATGACAATGTTCAAAAGTTTACATCCCCTTGATTCGTAATACCGTGCTGTTACCTGAATGATCCACAGTTGTGTTTAGCAGTTAACAGTTCAACGGGGGTGAAAACTTTTGAACAGAATGGAGATGTGTACATTTTTCTTATTCCGCCTAAATTAAATTGATTTTCATTTAGTACATCCCTTCAGAGGCTACATAACATGTTTCCCAGAAGACCAAATACGTCAAATTTACAGGGATCTTCAAATTCTAAATCTTTTTACGCTCCAGCTCTTAATGCGTGTTATATGGTCTCTAATCATTTAATCAGTGAGCGATTTTTAAATGTTTGTTTTAAATGTTTGTTTTTTTTAAATAAAAAAACAGATAGCATGATCAGAGGAAGGCTGGAACAGCAGAAACAGCCATTTAGTTGACAAATTATATGGCTCCATTGAATTGGAACTAACTTCTCGTCTCCCACAGATGGTCTGATGTGACGGATTTGCCGCCAGGCTTTACCAAACACGATCCGGAGATTCTGCAGTCCAGTCTGGAGTTTCCTCACAACCACACACACACCGAGGCCAAACACACTCACACACAGGGCAGAATATCTCCCTGCGGGGCAGGTGAGCACACACTCATTCAGTCATACACAGGGATTTATGTCTGTGCTTGTGTAACCGCTTAACATGAGTTTGTGTTACGTCAAAACTAAAACAAACACTAGGCGTGATGCAGTCTGCACTGAACACACTCAATTAGAAAGAAAACCAGATGCAAAAAGGTGAACATTCAATTAATAATTGAAAAATCCTGCCTCTGCTCTGTGATTTTTAATTAGCGTAACTTTTCGCTGTCCTACAATCAAAAATGATCAAAAAATTTGTCACATGATCCTTCAGAAATCATTCTGATTTATGGAAATCATATTTTTTTAATTCTTTGATAAACAGATCTTCAAAATAGAAAACTTTGTGTTGGAATATACTCTACTACTCAAAAGTTTGGAGTCAGGATTTTTTTCTCTCTTTTTCTTTGCTTATACTAAATTAGTATTTTTATTCTGCAAGGATGTGTTAAATGGATAAAAGGTGACAGTAAGGACAAAGGAGTTATATTTTAGCTTATATTCAGCAAAACTGTTTAAAAACTAAAGACTGGAGTTGATCACAAAAGTAAATTATATTGTAAAGTATTTTAACATAGGAAATTAATAATAGAAACGGCAATAATATTTATAAAAATAAATAAATAAAAAATCCTCTCTGAAGTGTTTCAGCAAAAGATTGTTTTTTCACGGTTACCTGAAGAATTGACCCACATGCAGCCGTCATCTGCCTTTTTGGACTGGCATGATTCAAATAAAAGTCTTTTATGTTATCGTGCGGTCCAGCGGTTCTGTTTTCTGTCCTTACAGCCATCAGCTGGTGCGCAGTATCCCAGCAGCCTCTAGATGTCACTTCCAATGGATACAAACAGGGAGTGACTAAAAAAGCTCTGGGAACATCTCAAGCAAGGTGATCACCTGACAACAAGACATTTGCATTCTGAGGAAGATCTGTTCATGACTCACAAGTGTGCTGCTGTCAAAACTCAGAATGAAGCCTGCTTGATGTTACTTTATCCAGTGCCAAAACTATAACCAGCTATGAGCTCATTACCTTTCATATTCCTCCATGTGCAGGTCATTCATCAGTAAAGTGGAGCTCTTTCATTCCTTTCTGAAACTGGTGGCAGCAACCGAAGTCTCTCGGCTCCCAGAGTCCCTCTGGTGAGTGCTTGCAAACTGACCTGTGCTAGTTTAACTCCAGTAAGCACTTCTAACTCCTGATGTGTGACCCTCGCTGGGGTTTATTTAAAGCAAAATCCAAAAATACATTGCATGGGTCAAAATTATAGATTTTTTTTATGCCAAAAATCATTAGAAAATCAAGTAAAGGTCATTTTTTTGTCAAATTCCTACTGTAAACGTATCAAAATGTCATTTTTGATTAGTCAATTAATTTGGAGAACTTTAAGCTGATTTGCTCAGTATTTGGATTGTTCTGCATCCTCTGATTCCAGATATTGTCCTATCCTAACAAACCATGCATCAGTAGAAAGCTTGTTTATTGAGCTTTTGTATGATGTACATCTCAGTTCAGTAAAATGTGACCTTCTGACTGGTTTTGTGGTCCAGGGTCACATATTACCTTGCCCTGACACTGATTGATAATGACACTAACTTTACAACGTTAGCCAACTTTCATCCAAGGAAAAATATTTAGCGTTTAATTTTTTACCGATATAGCTGATAGAAATGCTAATTATTGATAGAATTTTGTCATCAGTATTTTTCCATTTAACTTTAGCGCATAAATTCTATACTGATACTTAATATGTCGAAAAAATAGTTCGGAAACACCTTTTGTCAAGAAAAATAATAATTGGATGCTGCTTTCAAGAAATTCTGCGTATGGCTGCTACTTGTTTGTTTGTTTTTTTTCATTTTGTGAATGTATTATTTATTTACAAAATATATATATTTGTCATATGGGCCTTTTTTCTTTTACAGCTGATGTTCGCTCAAAAAAATGATTCCCCAACACTGTTCAGTTTATTTAAAAAATATATTTTCATTTAACACAATTACGTTTGGTTTCATTTTTAAACAACTGCATTGTGTTAAACTGACTTGAAACAGTTTTGTTTTGTTTTAACTCAATATTTTCATTTTAAAGAACAGAAGTGATTTTAATGGTGTACCTAGGAAGTGGATTTCCCCTTCCCATCATGCTTTGCATAGAGCAGGGTAAGGATAGTAAGTCTTGAAATAAGATGTCTAGGAGTCTTGTTAAAGTTTAAAACTCTTATGTTTGTATTTTAAAGACCTTCTGCTATGTTAGTGTTTTTGGGGGGGTTACCTTTGTGGTGAAGAGTAGAGCTTGTGCTTCAGGACCTGCTAACATCAATCACAGTTGTTTTAATTACAATTATAATAATAATACTTATGCCATGGATGTATCAAAACCATCTTAAGTCGGCTAAATGCCTAAAGTTAAATAAATCAAACACATTTTTTTTTTCAGTGTAGAAGGATGTCTTTCTATTCATTTATTCTTTTGTTAAATGTTTTTTCAACAAGCATAAAATGTATAATTTTCATTACAACTATAGCCTACTTGATCAAATTTCATTGCATTTCTATATTTGTATGAGTGGGAGCTACACATTTCTATTGGATGTAAATCCTGCCTTCAATTAAATGGAGTTCATCCAGTGAATCATCTTTTCTCATGTATAAAATCACATTTAACTGCACTTGTAATTTAGCATACTCTTGTAAGTTAATAATAAAATAACCTAAATTAACGTCCAATACAGTCTAATAAAACTCAATCACAAAACCACAACAAAAAATACAACTGCTGGGGTTTTTTTTGTTAGTTTTTTTCTCAAATGGATTCAGAACTATTTGCATCTGATCTGTGCAGTAAGTGAAGTTATGTATGGAATCAGCTTAAGGGCTTTTTCTCTCCAAAACACTAAGACTTAAGCAACAATATGTTTTTTAAGGGTGATGTCGTCACGCACACCTTTTTATCGGTAAAAGGTCAGTTTGATGAAAACAAAAAAAAAAATCAGCAAATTCTCTTCATCAATAACAAGAAAGCGTAAGAACCGGATGAACACGAGGCTATCTTCATGATTCAGCTCGAGTCAGTTTAATGCTGGTAAACATTTAATTTGATGAATCATTAAAAGTTATCAAACTAAACTGAGCCAAACAACTAGTGTCTCTGTAGAGCTGAAATTGAATTATTGCTGAAATGAAATGTTTGTTCATTAATATTTACGTTATATAAAGTGCTAACATATATTTACTGTACACCCAACTGGACTTTCTCCATTTTTTTATCTTGCCTCCAAAAACTTTTTAACAGGAAAATCGAGTTCGACGCAAAGAGAAGTGTCTAGCTACTCGCTGTTAATCACATTTAAAACGCATTACTTTCCCAAGCTTACATTTCTACAATACGCTTGTCTCCATCGATACAGTTTAATATCCCAAAGCTTAACCTACAATTATTAGTCAGCTATGACAACACTTTAGATCAAACATCAAACCAACATACAGACTGCCTCGGAGAAAATGTGTGTACTCCAGCTAATCAGATATAGAGTAATTTCCCATGACTCAACCTCTTAGTAAAGCGATATCTACATGAATCCCTGACTCAGGGCTCTGTTTGGTTCAGACTGAATCATGGTGTGTGAAGTGACAGTTTTTGGTTGATTTGTATTATGTTGACCAGGATGTGAAACAGCATTATTATTGAACAGTAGATCTTTGTTAGTTGCTGACCCGAGGGAACAGTGTTCTTCTGTTCTGGTATCTTTGAAGTGGTCCTGCCCAGCGTCACACCACTGACAGACTCACACAGATCCCAGAACACAGGCTCAAATAAATGCATCACGGATCGCTGCATTATTCCAACAATAAGACATTACAGTGTGACTGATGCAGGCCTAAAAAACCAAACACTTCCACCTTGGTTTTGTGCATTGCTGTGCTCTGACATGGATTTGGTCTCTTCTGACCGATACCAGCCATATACCAATACATAATATCCAATCCATGCATCTGTAGTTTTATTACCTTATATAATGTGCTAAATTCGTGGCTTAAACCATTTTAGTTTCAAGTTGTGATGCTCTGATTCTCTCGGCTTCACACCGTATACGAGTGCTAAAGCCTTCTCTTTCAGGTCTTATTGCGCTTAAACTGTTAATGTTAAAAACACAAAAACAGTTGGAACCAGCCGGGAAAGAAATGTCATGTTTGTATTAACTCTGTGTCAAATCAATGTAATATACAGTAAATACACCAATCTATCCACCGCTGTCTTTTATATTAGAAGCTGGGACTCTAAAATACTGCTCTGTGCTCGTCTGTTCAGCCAAAGACAAAAGTTAGCAATGTTTTGCTCCAACTTTGGCCAAGGAGTTAGAACTGCTTGTGAAAACACAGTAAGGTTGTTGTCCTGCAGGTAGATGCACTGGGGGCCGTTCATGAGATGTCACCTTACACTGACCGGCCATTTGTTTTTGCGCTTGTGTGCGATCTGCTTCTAGCATTAGATTGTGTTTGAAGCTGAAACGTGATGCCATGCATGCCTGTCCTCAAAGTCACGTTGACCTCTGACCTCTCTTGCATGCTCCCTACAGTGTGCAGGTGTTGTTTGTCTATCTGTTGTGTCTGATCGATGTGTTTTGTTCCTTCTCTGCTGAAGTGGAAAAGATTTGAAGACGTACTGGGACTACAAGCAGGCTGCAGGGCCGTATCAGCAGGCCTGGACACAGCTGCGTCTGCAGGCCTTCCCGCTGTGGCCCCGGGGCCCTCGAGAACTGCTGCTGTTCTTCTAGTGGACTGGGCTTCAGCAGATCAGTGTCCCGAGCGGATCACAGGAATACGAGCTGTGTCTCATACTCAAGGCTGTAGCAGAGATCAAATAAATAAATGCTTGAAAAACATTTTGTAAACAGTGTCAGGGAGCAACTAGTTACATGTACATCATTTCAATACACAAGAGGACACATGCCTATTCGAAAAAAAAATTATTTTATATGGATATGTATATATGTTTTTTTTCTAAGGCATTGTTAGATGCTACGGTTTCCTGTCATAGCAAATATTTGATTTCAAAAACAGTATCATAGCTTTTAAACTATTGTTATGAAGCTAAATCTAAATTTTACTTAAGAATGATCTCAAAGTAAAACGAAATGCTTTAAAATGAGATTATAATTTAAAATTGTGAAGGATTTTCAAATTAGGGTTAGGGTTAGTTTTAATGTAATGCTGCTTCGCATATTCCAAAATGATGAACTGTTTAAAATCATAAATATGAAAGTGATCAAATGTAATCATTGAGTGCTGTCAAACACATCCAAAATTATTATTTTTACACAGAATGTGTGAATGTATAAAGTGCATGTATAAATTTAAGAAAAATAGAATATATTTACATGAATATATATGGATGTAAATATACATATATTTTTCAAATATATACTGTGTTTGTATATTTATTATGTGTGTATATATCCAGGTGCCTGTCATATAATTAGAATATCTTCAAAATGTTGATTTATTTCATTAATTCTGTTCAAGAAGTGGAACTTGTATAATGTATTCATTCACTCCACACAGACTGATATATTTCAAGCGTTTATTTCTTTTAATTATAATGATTATAACTGACAACTAAACTCCAAACTCAGTATCTCAGAAAATTATTTAAAGACCAGTACAAAGAAAGAATTTAGAAATCTTGGCCAACTGAGGAGTATGAACATGAAACCAGTGGATCAGCTTCTGCTCAGGTGTTCTGAGAGCCCAGGATGCTCTGATAGTGGCCTTCAGCTCTTCTGCATTGTTGGGTCATCTTCCTCTTTACAATACACCAATGATTTACTATGAGGGTAAGGTCAGGCGAGTTTGCTGGCCAATGAAGAACAGGGATACCATGATCCTTTAAACCAGGCACTGATAGCGTTGGCACTGTGTGCAGGTGCCAAGTCCTGTTGGAAAATGTAATCTGCATCTCCATAAAGGAAGCATGAAATGCTCCTAAACATCCTGGTATATAGCTGCGTTGACCTTGGACCTCAGAAAACCCAGTGGACCAACACCAGCAGATGACATGGCACCCCAAACCATCACCGACTGTGGAAACTTTACACTGGACCTCGAGCAACCTCTCCTCGCTTCCTTCAGACCCTGATTTCCAAAGGAAATGCAAAATTTACTTTCATCAGAGAACAGTAACATTGGAGCACTCAGCAGCAGTCCAGTCCTTTTAGTCTTTATCACAGGCGAGACGCTTCTGACGCTGTCTGTTGTTCAAGAGTGGCTTGACAAGGAGTGCGAAGTGCAAGGAGTTTGAATGGGTTGTTTCACAATTCTCTCCAGGGTGCCGTTATGTACACTTTGTTTACTACCACAGCCCTTTTTGCAATGACCTTTTGTGTCTTGCCCTCCTTGTGCAAGGTGCCAATGGTCATCTTTTGGACAACCATCACATCAGCAGTCTTCCCCATGATCGTGTCTCCTACAGAACTAGACTGAGAGACCATTTAAAGGCCTTTCATCAGAGAGTGACTCCAGGTGTCTTCAATACTGAACCTTTAACAATATTCTACATTTTCTGAGATACTGAATAAACACTTGAAATATATCAGTCTGTGTGGAATGACTACATTATACAAGTTTCATAAATCGACTTTTTGAATATATTCTATATATTATATAACCAGTGTCATAACAGAGACTCTCATACTGCCTCCTTCACAACTAGCACCTGTATATACACTCTTTGCGATTAAATGTAACTAACGCTAGTTATAAAGTAATTCCATTTTTAACACTGCCTGATACATTGGAAATTGGCTAACTTGTGATCTGTAGACTGTAACCCATTACATTTCCAAAGTATCAAATCGTCCTAAAACACGACTGGAAAAGCAACTAAAATGTATGATTTGCATAGCTTACTTACCCAGGTAGCCTTTTCTATCTTCTGTTCTCGGTTTATAAAATACGTGAGCAGGCTCGCTCTGTTCTCCATTGAGCAAAAGGATATCTTGACCAGGGGCTATAAACCAGAACAACTGTAAATATATTACGCTATACATCCCAAGTCCTACAAAAGCTTGGTGTGAGGAACATTTGAGCTGAAATTAAAGTCGTTATTGACTACAGACTCCTCAGCACTGAAGGTCTCAAATCTCATTGACATCACCGATCAAGAACGAGGGGGGATTGTTATTAGTGAAAAGCTATTGTGTCACACCTTCATATGTGTTTTTTGTTAGACTGACAGCCCCTGGTCAGTATTTGCATTTGTGGTATGAGAAAGAGTATCAGGTGAGTTTTCCAGTATCGGGTCAAGCTTACTCTGGGACTGTATATCATGTTCTGTTCATGGGGTTTGGATTGATATGATTAAAGCATAGTTGATTTAGACGAGCGGCTCTCAGTAAAGCACACTGACAATAGGTTGAATTTTTGGTGTTGGTTTTTATTGGTTAGGTCATCCAGCTACCTTACCTTTCAATTATTTTAAATATATAATATACAGGGGAAAAATACAGATAAATTAAAACATTAAAAGTTACTATATATTCTCAGTGTCAACATATTTAAGCATCTGTAATAACACTGCAACACCATTCACCAAAAGAAGAGAAATCACTAATGCGTTGGATCTAATGTTTCAGAGCACAATGTGACAGGTGACAATAGAGGTACAAACACATCTGCTATGTGGTTAATTGACAGATGAGTCGATCCTGTTCCCAACCGCAGAACAATTGCGCAGTCCAAAAGAAACGGGAGTGAAGTGTTACAGGGCATGGGGTGATGCAGGGATCCTAATATCCAAACGTGTTTTCTCCACTGTAGGCCACATACAAAAAGCCATCCTCGTCTTTTTCTTTTTCGTACAGCTGGCCCATAGTCAAACTGAAAGGACAATGGAGATTGTGAGTGTTTTGATGTTCGCAGAAATAGATGCAGGTTGGCACTTACAGAATAATGTAGGAAAATAAACAGATGAACTAAAGTGAACCACGTCATATGATGCTGTTTCACATTTCCTTCTCTCTTTGGAGTGTTAAAAGCTGTTAGTGCTTAGATAAGATCCCTGAAGTCTTTATCATCAGATTTCTCTACGTAACAGTGTAGGTTTCTTTTCAAACAACATCCGTATGTTTAGGCAAAGAAAGGAGGCGGAGCTATTATTCTGGCTGTAGTGTTGCTGCGGGTGCCATGTTCTGGAGACGCTGTGTGTCGTGAAAGGAAATTACTGTTTTTTGTGCTCCAAACAGGACATGATTAGAAATCAATGGTTGAATTGCATTAACAACACAGTTCCAGAACAGTCCAACCTGTGCTTGATCTCAAGCATTAGTGTGCTGGAGCCCCAAGCTAACGAACACCAGTTGAGTCTATTTGAGATAGCAGGTGGAGGTAAATACAGATTATTTGTAAATGGATGTTAAAGAAGGATATTGGGTGTGAACTGTGGCGTCACAGGAAAACATTTCAGCTGTCCTCCTTCCCTTTTCGATGAAATCTGATGCCATATCTTGCTGCCAGACACAATCACGGCTCTATAGAGTTTCATTAGCTTGAATCTTGCAAGCTCAGAAAGCAATTCAACTAGATTGTGAAGATATCTGCTGTATGAGGAAATACTAGATTCCTGCAGATGACTGAATTCCTATAGTTATTGTCATCTTTGCCTTGAGATATGTGGGTGGTTTGGTCTGTTTTTTTTGTAATTGTTGTTGAGATTCATAAAGACGTGTAATTGGATATGTAATGAACAATCATACTAGCGATGTCCTTGTGGGCACAGTTTGCTCAAGGCTGTTTCCAGATCTTAACTGCTGGTTTGGTCTGGGCAGAGGAGAATGGCGCAGTATTTGAACACACTATTTTCCAGTTAAATACTAGACTCAATCTAAATTGTCAATGCAAATAGTGTTACAGGACATCACCACCGTACACAGGGTACTGGCTTCACTGCTCTTATGGCGAAGTGACCATTAAATTTGCATACATCTTTACACCAACACAGAGTCAGTAAGCATGACTTCTGTCCGAGTTATAGGCCAATATCCAGTTCACATTTTAGTGCTCCTGACGTTTATGATCAAATAAGCTCAAGATATTTATGTGTTTTATTTCACAGCATAACATGCATCATTAATTAGTGTTGGGCAGTAACTGGTTGAAGTGATAATATTACTCTTTTCAGTAGCTAGTAGTGTTAACTAATTACTAATAAGATTTCAGTAACGATAGTGCAGTTAGCATCCTTAAAGCAGCGATTAACCTTTGATTCCTCAAGCCCTACTGATCCGATAACTCCTAGATATACTTTCATGACTCATGAACACATCAAGTCTCACCCAGATGCTGATATACATGATATTACTGTTATTAAGGAACATTATGTGATCTCTTATGATCCAATGCATCTTTAAATATACAAGTATGGTTAACTGACAAATTATAGTTAAAATTAGCTTGAAGTTACGCAATTTATGAGAATAATTCAACACTTTTTATTATTCACAGCGATGTCTGATCAGATAAAGGAAGTGCTCAAGCATTCAGGGAATGTGTTTAGACTGATAAAGTTGTCAGGTGCTTACTGAAAATGATGTTTAAGCCTTTAACTTCTGGCAATTAGGTTTCTAAATGTACTTGTTTTCATCTTGATGAATATAATCAGTAAGAATCATACATATAAAACATATTTTATTAACAGTAGAACTAGTATTGGCATAAATAATAATAATTCAGCCAATGGAAAATTCTATTCATTTCCCAGCTGACCTACAAAAATGTGTCACCAGCAGTAGTACTCTTCTGTTTTTTCTATCAGTCTCATTTCAATCATATTTTTGAAGCAGTATTTTAACATTGTAATTGCTTTGTGTAATTATTTGATTGTGATAAATTCATAGGCACTCTACTTGTTAGAGTGTGTGTACTTCATAAAAGCAGGATTTTACCTGGACTGAGGGACAGTTTTGTCGACAAAAAGGAATATGGCTTTTTCAGAAGGCAGCTGGATCCGCTTTCTGATGATCCACATGAACTGGGCCACTGTAATGTCAGACGGGACCAGATACTTTCGCTTGTCAATATCCACAATCTGTGAACCAGATACTTTCTCTACAATAACCTGATAAACACAAGAGAGAGCAAACAAAGGCAATCATATGTTGGAAATAGGCACTTTTTAGTGATAGAAACAAATATCAGTCAGCCTTCAATCAAAAGCGAATACACTCCAGCACTATAGATAGTACAAGCTGCAGTGAACTTTCAAGTTCAACAACTATTGTAGCAATAAACACAAAAAAGGAGACACAGACAGGATATTGTTGTGTATATTTGTGTATTTTTTGTATGGTGGAACTCAATCACAAAAACCAAACTTCATCAATTTTGATTTAGCATTGAACAAATTTACATCTGTCCCATAAGTGTCTTTCATGACATATTAACACGTTTTGTTTTTAATCTTAAAAAGGATCTGCATGAGCTTCAATTACCAATGACTTGTACATACGGACGCAGTCATTTCAGATACCTTTTTCTGTTCTAAAGAAGGGGGTGCCAATACTTTTGTCCATATAGTGTATATACAAGACACTGGTGTTTGGGGATGAGTTTCTAGATCAAGGTCTACAGTTAAATTCATAAGAGACCAGTCATTTTCTTCAGCACTGAATGCAATTCTTTGAAAGGTAATAGACACAAATGGTTGGTAGCAGATAAATTGTATGTCTTATGCAAATTTTGAATGTTTGCAGAACATTTTAAGCAAATAGGTTACTGATTACTGGTTATGTTTGTAGTTGAAAGGCTCATTGATGATTTATGCTTGTGCTCAATAGGTGTGGAAATGATAAAAAATAAAAAAAGAAAAGAAAAGAAAAGACAAGAGCCACTTGACATCTATCTTCAATGCTGATTCAAGATCCTTGCTGGTTTATTGCTGGTTGGCAAATAGCTTTCAGTGCATTAGCACCATGAAATACTGACATCTAATCGATTTAGAAGTACTTATTGCAGGATGAAGAAAAAACATGACACACTATCCAAAGAGCAAAAAAAAAAGACATTTATGTTTGGTGTAAAAGAGTCTTTAGACCTGCTGCTGTCTATGATGTGGTTATTATTAGTTATATAACAATGGGCCAATGACAAATAAAAATTCTTAATAATTTGGATTCTACATAGCAGTCCTTGGTGTGATTGTTTAATGGTTTTCTTTAATAGTCCTGGTAATTTGTTTATTCTATCTGATAACTGGCATGCGTTTAACAGGATACTGGTTTTATGGGAATTAAATTTCACTAGCATTGGTATGGACTACTGAAACTGTGATTATTGTGTCAGCCCCATTCCTTCAAGACGGAAAATGACTCTTCTTGGACTGCCCCAAAAGTGCTTAACAGTGACAAGCTTTGTTACTTTGACTTTCTTCATAAATTGTAAAAATGAAGAAGGTTATGACCATGCTGAATTGTTTATATCCATACTCACAGGAACTCTGTCTGGGTACTTGTTGCGGATTTTGGCCGACTCCACACACCTGTGCTCTGAACGATGGAAGCAAAAAGAATAGGCTTCAGTCAGTCAACATGCAATGTTCTTCACATCACTCATATTCATTAGAAATGCATTTTCATTAATTACACTCATCCGCATTCTTTTTAATAATTATAAGACTACACACACAGCGTTACAGTGTTGGGAAGGTTACTTTGACAATGTAACAAATTACCCTAAAATTTGATTACTTTTCTAAATGTCTAATATTTTCAAGTAATATGTTTGCAACAACAGTTTTCAAACATGTGAAGCAGACAGGGTTAATCAATACTGATTACTATAACTCTCAAAATCCTTCATCACTTAAATTAAGATTATAATAATTTAATTTTAAAGCACAGCTGCCATAAAATAAGACCTACTTTGAGGTAATTCTGAGGATAAATACAAATTATAAGAAATAGTTTAGTAGCTCATTTTCATAAGTAACTGCAATTTAAGAACACTTTTTTTTAATCAGTAAACTATTACGGATTACAGTTCCATTTATTTACGTAATTTAGTTAACGTTACATGTAACTAGTTACTCCGCAATACTGGTAACTAACCCACCCCAAAACAAGCACAATTAACAAATATTTACATACACATTAGACATGTGAATATCTTAAAGTCACAAAAAAAGCATTAATGCATGTGTATGTACGTTTGTATGCTAAACATGTCATGCTAAAACGAAAGAGAAACAACCAGACGCTGATAAAACAACAACATCACCAGCGACTGACTCTGCTACGGTGTGATCTCGTTATTAATGTCGTTTTATAAGCAGCACACAACAGGCCCGACATCAGCAGATAAATATAGCGGATCTTCCCAGATCGCAAGCCGAGGTAGATCGAGTTAGCAAGAGAAAGCCTCAGACCGACAAACAGATCAATAATTACTCGCATCTGACAGGCCGTTGTTGATAATAACATGACATCTTCGATGAATTACCCAGAGAATGGTCCTCTTTAAACATCCATTTCATTTTTGCAGAGGTATTGCTCGAGGAGCGACTTGTTATCGAAAATATCAGCTGATTTTAAGTCAATTAAATCAAAACTAAAAACGTCAACAATGTAACAGCAGCAGACATTCGTCTTCAGAACCAGAGACGTAGTGACGTCACTGCGCGAGCGTGCCTGCGTCACTGCGGGGCTGTACCATTCCCTCGATTCCGGGGTTGTTTCTGTACGCGACTCGAGTTCGTATATTTTGCAGCAAACTAGACTTATCCGATAACAGAAACCGAGTGTTTAAACAGGGTGTTTTTGTTTGTGAGCATACTTTAGATGAATTAATGTCTAATAATGCACGTGCTTCTCACCGGGCCTAGCTTCGCGCTGTTGCTATGGTGAACAGATGACGCCGCGCCACCGGAACAATCAGTGCGCGTGTTGTTTGTTTGCTAACTAATACACACGTTTGGACTTTATTTGGTTTTTGCCCCCAAAGTGTTATACTACTACTACTACTTAGACAAAATAGCTCTGAATGTATGTGTCAATGCACGCCGGATTTACGCGGGCTTAGTGGTGTTCATATTTACTGCAATATTAATAACAACAATGGCTTTTTATGACGTGTACACTCATCCCGTTTTAATAAGATACAGAACCCGCGTGTGCACCAGAGCAACGCTATTTGTGTGTGTGGTACTATGCCTCACGTATATTTCACCTCTCCTGGTGGCTTACAGAAGTCAAGGTGAGCTGTTTTATTCCGATCCAATTATTTCCAAATGCTCAAGATCGTGTGAAGGCATGAAATGAATCTGATTTCTGGACAGGCTTCTGGATGAAGAGGAGCACATATGAAGAGCAAGCAGTCATTCAGTTCCAGTATGACATGATTGTGATCGGAGCGACAGACACCGCAGGGAGTTATATTGCGTGGAGCACGTATCCCAACTTTAATCGACTCCTGGGAGATCATTTACGCATCCCAAATGTCTCTGTAAGAATTAAACTGCTCAAATATTAACTTAATATGTCAGCGATTGACTATTGAGCTATATACTGGAGCACAAAACCAGTCATGTGGTTTGTTAGGATAGGATAGGGCAATATTGGCTATACTAGAAACAAATTTAGAGTCAGTGGGTGCAAAAAAACCAATTAGCTTGATATAATAGACCCTGTAGCACAAAAGCAGCAATTAATAATATGCATCATTTTCTCAATATTTAATTTTTTTTTTGTTGCACCGTCAGATTCCAGATTTTCTAAAGGTTGTATATCAGCCAAATATTAGCAAACTATACATTAATGGAAAGCTTATTCCAACTTGCCATGTATTTCTGGCTATTGCTATAAATATACCCATGATACTTATAACGGGTTTATTGCTCAGGGATCATATATTAAAGCACGGTTGTTTATTATTCAGGTCCAGGAGGAGGACCGAGACCAGGATGGGAAGTCTGACCTTCTAACTCTCCAGATTGATATCCCACTCAAGCCAGAAGAACAGATGTTCAGCATTCAGCTCCTACTCACCTTCTCATACCAGCTGTTTGTGTGTATTCAGTGCATTCCTGCACATCACAACTTACTCTGAATTGTTCAGTGTTGATATCTTTCTTGATCTCTGTCTATCTGTCTAGCGAATGTCTACGGTTGTGATGCAGACACTGGCCTTTGTACAGCATTCGTCGCCTGTGCCAGGATCTCAGCTTTTCATCTGCGGAGACCTGAAGCTAAACCAACGAACCCCTCTTCCCCACCGAGGTTTGCATACCGTCTACAACGTGAGTATAACCCAAGAGCCCCAGCATATGACCTACATACAGATGAATGCGATGATTCACTCACGGCTGGAAATTCAGCTGGAAACCGGTTTGACTTGTGAAGCTGCAAAGTTGCATGTGATCAGGAGGAAATAGAAAGAGTAACAGAGGTGGAACTATTTGGAACGTAATTATTTGCTAATTGTGCTTTGCAGAAATCACATATTCATTGGTTATTCCGTTATTAGGTATCACTGATCGATGCATCCAGTCCGTTTGCGAGTACATATGACCTGGCCAGCATCATTAGACTCTACCAGCAGAGGAACTGTAAGATGAGAAAAATGTGTTCTTTGTTCGGAAAATGTTTCGAGCCTTTTAATCAGCTGTCAAATCTCTGTCCGTGTCAGTGAGTGCTCACCTCTCGAGGGTCGTTCCTGTGTGGACGGTGGGCAGAGCCGCAGATTCTCCATTCCAGATCAGCGCCCAGATCAACTATCCGATGGAGACCATTACATATCCTTTACATTTACATGTTTTAAATATAAAAAACACAGCTTTCTTTTGCTGAAAACTGAAGAGTAATGAGTTCCAGACAGCACTGCTGCTCAAAGTCTGAGATTCCATTAATCGCATCCAAAATCAGTGTCTGTTATAATAAATGTGTGTATATTATGTATATATTAAAACAATACCATGCATGTGTATATATATAAGAATATGAAAATATAAATGTATTATTTTTGTTAAACGAAGCTGCATCGATTTAATCAAAAATACAGAAAAATCACTAATACTTTGAAATAATATTACAATTTGAAATGATGTTTTCTATTATAATGTATTTTAAAGTATCATTTATTTTTGTGAATTCTCAGCGAGATTCTTCAGAAATCATTCTAATATCCTGATTATTATGAAAGCTGGAAACTGTTGTGCAGCCTAATGTGTTTGTAGCCTGTTTTTCAGGACTCTTTGATAAATAAAAAGTTATTTAATATAGAATATTGTTAAAGATTTCCAAATAAATGCTGTTCTTTTAACCTTTGTTCATCAATAAAGGTTCAAAAACAAAGACGACTGTTTCCAGCTGAGCATTAGAATGATCTCTGAATATATATATATATATATACACACACATATTTCACTTCACAAATCCCCCTCCATTTTTTTCTGACACTAAAATCCTAACATTCTTCTGCTAAACCAATCACATGACAGGAAATTGTTTCTCGTCGTCCTCTCACAAGCACATATTGGACACATGAAGGGATTTTTTGACTTCCTGACATCTGTGCATTGCTAGATGCTCCGTTCAGGTTTGATTTCATCAGATGGAGTTTCATTTCCTTGACTGTTTTTTCCTACTTATCTGCCGGGCTTCTGGGAAACCATCAAGTTTGCCTGGATTCAGTATGTCAGCGTCCTGCTCATCTTTCTTTGGGTTTTCCAGCACATCCAAACGTTTGTCTTTCAAAACCAAGTTTTACCAACCACCACAGTACAGCCGTTCAAACAGCACCGCTCCTGAGGTTTCTCTTTCGGGATTTCTGTGTTTTATTCTATTATCAGCACATCGAGATCTAGTGTTTTTCTTCTTTGTGCATAGTTGTCTTTGCGTAGTTCAAGTATGTTTAAAAGGGATTTCCTCCAGGATGCATGTTGAGTCGCTGGTTTTTCTGGTTTGAAAGCCACGTTCTGTGCAAAATATTTCTTGATGTGTGGAAATATTTCAGGCCAAAACCTTAAACAAAGCTTGTGATGAACTCAGGTTGGATAAAATGGCCTCAAACATGCTAATGTTTTCAAATCCACAGAAACCACCAAAATTCCTTGCTTTAGAAGAACATTTTCATCCAGTTCTGTTTCCTCTTGGAGCGTGACGAATGCTCGAGGTCTTATCAGTGTGTGAGTCACAATGTCAGCATTCTGTTTTGTTACATGTTTGGGAATTTCAATAAATCCGGTTGACAATAAATAATGTCATAAACATCCTCTGGAAAATCATTGTCTGTGAGAAAACCTAATAAAACTCCACTCAAACCAAACAAAAGCACATCAGATGTTTGCTAATTGTTATCTTGTATTCGTCTCAGTTGGCTCCACAGATACATATATCTAATACTGTTTTCTCCACGTCCACCTGTGACATCAAGCACAGGAAGTTTGGCACAATGGACAGGATACAGATGCAATCTTTTCCTGTTTCATTCATCCTTGTTGTGAAGCACAGTGCTTATGGAGCTCTTTCTGATTCTGCGAATTTACTTTTATATCATACGTAGATTTAATTGGCGTGTATCGGTTTTTATAGAAAAAGCCGTTCGTTGGATAGCAATGCGTAATTTAAGTATACAGAGTAATACCCGTTATAGATAAGCTTGGTATTATTCCTAACATAAAGGACTGCTCTGAGAAGATCGTGTCATCTTACAGAAGGCTGCTGGCTGTGTCCCCACCCACCGCTTGCCAATCACTCTAAAAGGCCACGTCTCAAAGTTTTTCACATCCAGAGACTTACAGCTCAAACATTTCATCCCTGAACGCGAGCAGGAGGTAAGACCCGCTTTCAGAACACGTAGCGTCTGCTATAGACACACGGTGCCACATTAATATATGTATTTGTCGGGTGACTCCTACAATGATCTGTTTATGACTCTTTCTAGAAGTCACTAACGTTACTAAAGAGATGGTTGTGAACACGGGTCAGCCGAAGCTCCTCTATCTTAGTGGAAGTCTGATGTGACGCGTTTGTGTGGACCTAAGTTTCTATTTCAGTTTTGGGCATCACTGCGTGCGTTTCTGGAGTCATATGATGATGGTGTCTTGTAATGTTGTCTAGTCAGCTCACTAGGTTTAGGATTATACACGCTGTAGTTACATTGTCGTGACGGCCTTGGGCTGAAAAGTCGCTTTTCTACATTTTTAAGAAATATTTGGTACCAGGTGGATCAGCTTAAAGGAGCACACAAATCAAATCCGATCATGTTACTCATTTATCACAGCACGTTTCCCACCTGTTTCTCTAAGTCAGGTGTGCGACGATCTTAAAGCGACAGTAACGTTACACCAAGAACGTAATACTTTCATTGCAAAAATTCCTCGTGATGATGATGATGCTTCAAATTGGTATGATACTGGTGTTTACTTATTTAGAAACAATTGTTGTATGTCGTGTGAAATCTTTACCGATTTTTGTAACCATCCAAAAGCTTTATGTGCGAAACAATCTAAATGTATTAATATGGCAGACGAGAGCGAAAACTGTGTTTGTCAATAATTGTTTGTTTGTTTTCTGCCTTAAACAGAGCTATTATATTGCCCTTTAAAGTAGCCTACAAGTCACATGGACACCTATTATAATTCCGTTACGCTATTGAGTTTCACGAAATAAGTAAAGTATTACAGGCTTGGAATGGGTTTTAAGGTAAACTGTCCCTTTAAAAAGCCTGCATGTTTTGAGTGCTCAGGAGCATTATCGTTTTGCACATTGCGTTGTTTTCAGAGGGAAGTTTTCTGTTGGTACAGTGTGCATTGCCTTTCCATTTCCATTTGCATTTCATTTAATATCTGTGCGTGCAATATCTGTTCAAAGGCCTGTTGATTTGATGTGGATAACTCGATCTTTTAGCTCCGCTGGGGAGAGTTTTCTGTTGCGTGTAGAGAAGTGTTTTCTTGTTTTATTATTGGATTTCTGTATGGTTTTGTCAGCTGTAATAGGACATTGCCTGCCATCTGCTGGTTAGAGTTAGAACATTATGATTCTAAATGAGTGAAGTGACGTGGAGCTGTAAAGAGAGCCTGAGGTGTGTGATTAGCGTGATTGAGCACTGCATCAGTATGCTGCTCGTAACAGATTTGATTTACTCAAGGTGCTATTCTAATAAACTGATTATAATTTAACTTAATCTACTTCCCGAAGCGCTTTTGTACTTTTATTTGGCTCTGGGTAAGTTCCTGTCAGTTCTTGGTAGGTGCTAAAGGTGAATTAATTCCCTTGATTGTAAAAAAAATACAATCTCTTTTTTTTGCATCATAAATCGGCACCACACAATTGTCCACTTTTTATTTGGGACCGATTTATGATGCAAAATACAGTTAAGACAATTGTCATATTTTAGAGAGACGTCACTTTAAGATTTTTGGGATTGTTCATGTTAAGAAGTTTTGTGATATGTTTGTTTACCAGTTTTTATTGTACATGTATGTTGTATGTAGATTTTATTTATTTATTTGTTTTAAATGGTTTTTGCCACGCAAATAGCCCAAGATAAAAATATCATCATCTGCTATTATATACCAGTCCTGTCAAATGATTCATCGCGATTACTCTCATCCAAAATAAGATTTTGCTGTGTGTGTCCATAATTTTGTATACATGCATAATAAATCTACATAGTACATATTTATTTTGGATGCGATTGATCACGTTTGACAACACTGATTAAAACTAATATAATGCTTTAGGGCAGGGGGGCCCATTCCTGGTCCTAGCGATCGTTTGTCTTGCGCTCCAACTCTAATCAAACACACCTGATTAGAACTTTGCAGGACATACGATCGCCAGGAGCAACCCCAGCTTTAGGGTGTGCTTGAATCAGCCACTGAAGTATGCCTGTGCTTGCTCTCGCAGGTGAATAAAGCAGGCAGTATGCTGCGGTGGAGAGTGTCGAAGCCCACTGTGCTGAGTCTGGTGTTAATCCAGGCGGCTGCAGTGATGCTTCTGTACGGCTGGTACAACCGTCCTCCGTCTCCCAACACGGCTGCATCCGAGGGCAAGGTACATGTGCTGCTGCTGTCCTCCTGGAGGTCCGGCTCCTCGTTCCTGGGCCAAGTGTTTAACCAGCACCCAGACGTCTTTTACCTGATGGAGCCTGGCTGGCACGTGTGGACCTCTATACCCCAGGCCGGCGCACGAAACCTGAGGATGGCGGTGCGCGACTTGATCCGCAGCGTCTTTCAGTGCGACATGTCGGTGATGGACTCGTACATGCCTCAGCCGCGCAACGTCTCCAAGCTGTTCATGTGGAGCCACAGCCGCGCGCTCTGCTCTCCTCCCGCTTGTTTCCTCACAGCGCGTGACGAGATTAGCAAAGAGCAGGACTGCAAGAAGCACTGCGACACGCGAGGCTTGAAGCTCGCCGAGGCGGCGTGTCGGACCTACAGCCACGTGGTGCTAAAAGAGGTGCGCTTCTTCGAGCTAGAGTCGCTGTATCCGCTGTTGCGTGACCCGAGCTTGGATCTGCGCATCATCCATCTGGTTCGCGACCCTCGTGCGGTTCTTCGCTCCCGCGAGCAATCGGTTAAAGCCTTGGTCAAAGACAGCGCTATCGTCCTTGAGCAGGCTAATGTCCCAGAAACGGAGAAGTCTTATAAGGTCTTTCAGGAGATTTGTCGCAGCCATGTGCGGATTTATGAAACCGCCACCCTAAAGCCGCCCGATTTCTTAAAGGGGCGCTATAAAATGGTGCGTTACGAGGACCTTGTTCGCAACACGCTGGCGGAGATCGAAGCCATGTACGACTTCGTGGGTCTGGAGATGACGGAGGGTCTGCAGGAGTGGATCTACCGCATCACGCATGGGAAGGGCAAGGGAACGAAGAAGGAGGCCTTTAAGATCACCTCGCGAAACGCTGAGGACGTCTCTTTGGCATGGCGCACCACCTTACCTTTTGAGAAGGTTCATCACATCCAGGAGGTCTGCAAAGGAGCCATGACTCTGCTGGGATATAAGACCGTGGACAGCGAGAAGGAGCAGAAGATGCTGGATTTAGACGTGCTTGTCCCGCGAGAGCGCTATCAGTTCAGCTGGCTTCCCTCCAAAACCACAACCGCAAAAGTGTAGAAAGCCTAAAGATTTTAAGTACTGTGGCATTCGCCCTTCTGTTTTATTCTCATACAAAAGAGCAGTCAAATCTGAGTATCCCATTGACCTGCAGAGAATGGGACGCTCGTCTGTTAAACGGGACGGTAGAGCAATGAAGCGCTGTTCTCTTCCTTTAACACAGCTTTTAACAATGGATGCTGTTTTTGAATTATTTTTGAAATTATGGTCCAATAATGAACTTCAAGATGTATTTATTGACACAGAAACTAGTATGGTGTTTTTGTTTACGAAAAGAACATTGCATTTCAAATTGACGTTGTAGATGTGGGTTGAATCCGATTCGGAGTCACTGTTACGCATTGGAAAAACACTGGAGGGGAACGGGTTAAAACAATGCAGTTAGAGAGAAAATGTATTGTGCCTTTTGAATCTTAGAATAGGAACCGTTTCTGAGGGACCACGTTATTTGGTGGAATAATGTTTTTATTAATATTACACTTTACTTTTAATCTTTCTGAAACCTTACAAATATATCAGCTGTAATCCCAGTGTTGCCGTGGTTTACAGTGAATTTATAACAGCTGAGGAGGTTGTAGGCAGGGGCTTCTTGATGGGCTTCCCTGTGAACCACAGCTTCACAGAGCTTATTGCTTCAACAGAATACAGACCCCTTAAAGACACCATATGAAGCTGAACGTAGATGTTCAAGTGGACAGTGGTGGAGAAAACGGCCATGATTAGCACTTTTGAAGCATAAATTTGATTTAACAATAGATCTACATAATATGAACATATGCAGTTCATAGAGGACATATTGCCTTAGCCCTACAATTACAGCATGAAATATTATGTAAACCTATAAACTTTGCAAATGCAAGTGTATCCCCTGGTTTTACAGACAGGGCTTAAGCCTAGTCCCAGACTAAAATGTAAGCCTGAGCTCTTTCAGCTAAAAGAAACCCAGAAACGGTGATTGATCATAAAATAGATCAATGCCTTTGTTTTGTCTCAACATGGACACCAATGAGTTGAACTCGTGGGAAAAGTAGATTTTTCTCTAATCTACACTGAGAGATAAAGTCTTGGAACTTTTTTTAATGGAAACTCAAATTAACTTTGTTGTTTTATTATTATTATTTTTTTTTCAAATTTATGTCTTTAATAGACTATTTTCTGCCACCGGGTAGGCTCCGCCCACAAAAACACGTCAACACTGTTTGCAAACACAAAATTGGTCGGTGGGATGGTGTGTATATCACACAAATGCCATTGAGTTCTCTACAGATTTACACCGACTCTGACCGCTTGAAGATGAATATCAATGTTGTTGTGACGAAAGTAGTTCCTGCTCCCAGAGACCCACTGTCCCACAGATTTTGGTTACAAACCCAATCAAACAC
>JAUCMT010000059.1:13004195-13022945 GCA_032357475.1 Enteromius thamalakanensis
TAGGTAGATTGTTCCAGAGTTTGGGTGCTAAATAAGAAAAAGATCTGCCACCCGCAGTAGATTTTGATATTCTAGGTTCTAGATTTGACAGTTTATTGGGGGAATAAATTGTTGTATATTATCAAGCAAATTATATATGAACAAATCCCTCTGTAAAAACCTTCAGGATATAGACAGGGATAAAGCTGAATGTACTGAAGGGGAGATAAATGCCTTGGTGCAGGAGAAAAAAATATTTTGAGAAACCCCAGCCTTTAAAATATGTATTGTAATTGAAATCTATTGGAACAAATAGATAAAGTGCTACAAAAGAAACATTCAACCATGTCTTTTGGATGTTTTGTTTTCCACTAGTCTGGAAAAAATGCTTTATAAAAAACCAAAATCTCAAACTTTGAAAAAACAGGGTTAGTGTGTGTTTTGAACTGAAATGTTGCTGGCTCAGGATGAGGACTCTCCAGACGGCATGGATATCAGACGAGTGGAGAGCTCTCCTACGCCTCTGAAGAGAGATCGCTCCTTCTCCGAACATGACCTAGACGAGCTCAGAGGGGAAGTGATGTCAGAATCAGGTGCCGGTCCCCTGAGAGGAGAGAGACCCCGATCACACACGCTAACGGGCGTCGGACCCCCACACATTTATCAAGGTCAGACCTAAGACCAGCGGTTCTGTTGTTGAACCATCAGTGAACAAACTGATTTGCTAAAATGAAGTGTAAAGCTTAAAACCATTGCTACTTATAGGTAGTTACTCCTTAGACACAGAATATTACAAACTCCTATTTCAAGTAGGTTTTGCATTTTCAGAGCTGATACAAGGCGAAAAATCATCTTGTTTTCGGTTTTTGCTTTTAGGTCAATTCCTGTCATGGCAGAGGAATAGAAATATGATTTAAAGACATGTTTCATTTGTGTCTGTGCTTACATACCTGCATGAAGTGTTTTTTGCTCTTAAACCATCTACAGCTGACAGTCTGCTTATTGACTACGTATGCAAATTAAAAAAAAACAAAAAAAACAAATTGTTTGAAACGAGCTATCCAAAAGTCAAATTTGTTGCTATTCTTTCTGTGGAGTAGTAAACTTAAATATTATATCTTATATGACAAGCAGATGTGAACAGATTGAGATTCTGATCACAAAGTCTATTTAGTCTATGTTCAGAAAGCCACGCCACGCCATTATTTCTTTGATTTTATTTATCATCCATTTCAAATAATGCCAATCTGCAGATCTGGTGGGTGCTTCTGCTGTTTGAGTGACATCTGTCAGAAATAATGTGGCATATATATATATATATATAGTTTGTAAGCCATAAAAAAAAAACCTGATCCTGGACCACAAAACCAGTTTGTATTCTGAGGGTGCAAAAAAATGTGTCCTTAATGCATATAACTAATCAAAAATGTTTTTAGTGATATTTATTGTAGGAAATTTAGAATACTATCTACATGGAACATGATCCTTACTTAATAAAATGACTTTTGTCATAGAAGAGAAATGTATAATTTTGACCAGTATTTTTGGCAGCTGCTACAAACATACGAGTTCAAGACCTTAATTTAACGCCCAAGATTTTATTATTACGAAAATGATCTGGCCACGTGTGTATTTAATGTGTGTATTGTCAGTAGACTTGTGTTTTTAAGGACTGAAATAAAGAAAATTCAGTGTTCCAGTGTCAACACTAGATGGACCTCTTAAAGCGGTCAAAGTGAAGGGTCTTCTGAATGATGGAACCCAGATGCCTGATGGTCTTTCTCTCTTCTTTCTCAATGGTGTTCTTCGTGTCCAGCCTCGCTCCCGGTGTTTGACAGGGTGTCCTCGTCTGAATGTCACTCCCTGAGCTCCGCTGACAAACGCTGTGAAGGTGCTGCGTCTGACAGACTCTCCAGACATCAGTGGATGGTCAGTGTTTTCTACAGCGGGCAGCATCTGTCCATTATTATACACAACAGTTCTGACGCGTAGTTTGACAAAAGTGACCATAAGTGGCCTCCAGTACTGTAACCCAGGATCTGAGTGGTCTTTGTCTCCCTCATGAACAGGAGGAGTTCAGTCATCCCGTGGACAGTCTGGCCTTAACCGTGGATGAAGTCATCAATGTTCGGCGGATACTCGTCAAGGCTGAGATGGAGAAATACATGCAGAACAAAGAGCTTTATAACAATCTAAAGAAAGGCAAGGTGTGAATATCTGTATGGATCACACGCCGAGTCAGACAAGCCGGAAACAAAACAACCAGTGTTCATTCTTGTTTGTTTTATAGATATGCTGCTGCTGTCGGGTGAAGTTTCCACTGTTTTCATGGCCGTCCACGTGCCTCCTGTGCAAAAGGTCTCGCTTTCATTTTCGTAATTATTTCGTGCATTATGGGATATTAACATTGTCCACTCTTTTGATCATCTCAGTTAATGTGTGTTTGTCTCTCTCTCTTAGGTCTGTCTGTAGCTCTTGTAGTGCAAAGGTACTCAATGTTTATTTCATTTGAGCTCAGTAGGTCACTATTTAACAATGTTTCAGTGTTTAGTTTCAAAAAGATATCACTTTACAACCTGGTTTTACTACAGAGAGAAAGACACAAACTCCCGAAACAGTGCACTAGTACTTTCTGTGTGGACATCTGCATTTTGCTACTATTACTTAACAGATAGATTTGATCCAATGTACAATAAAGTTGGATTTGACTCACAGCCTTACACGCCAGTAACACATGATAAGGGGTTTATTTATTTAACTTACTATGCATTGGTTATAAGGTTGCATTCTCTTCTTTTATTACCCATCTGCTCTCCTTCTTCTTCTAAATGAATGTATTACACACTGCCGTTTCAACAGTAGAAGCAATGTCACCAACTCAAAACAGAAAAGTGAGTTTGCTGTTTTTTTTTCTCTTTAACAGATGAAAATTCCGTACAAAAAGATGGCACACATTCCCGTGTACACTGTGGGATTTCACAGCAGCGTGAAGAGTCACAAGAGTGAAGTCTATAAGTAAGTGAATATATGCCGTGTGTCTACAGCCGCATTCCACAGCCACACATTAGCTTGGAAATTACATAGTAACAGAGTCACAGCTTTGAAGTTACAGGAACATTTTCCCGGCAGAAGCTGCATTTGACATTATGACTGTTGCTCAAAGGTGCCATATGCATTCAGATTACATCTTGTACATTGTAGTCAAACTGATCTTGTTTCTTGTTTTGATGAACTTTGCACTGTTATTAAACTGAACCGAATCTTTACAGTTGCACTGAATTTGTTTCATAACTGATGAGCTTAGGGACATTCACACAGTTACTGAACTAAATCCAATCAACTCTGAATTAGATTGAGCTGACTGTCTTTAGAGCACAGCTGAAATTGAATTAACTTAATAGTTCAGGAATTTTGCAGCGCTGTTATTTTTCTGTTTAAAAATGCTTGAATATAAAGTGCATTATACCACGGCCTGCCTGAATACTCAACTCTCATTGGCTGGCAGTTCTAAGTCTGTCTAATTACTGTTCTATTTTGATGCACATAGAGAGAGAGAGAGAGAACGAGATAATACTTGTAAACGCCTCCATGCAATACTGTGTAATATTTAAATGAGAGTGTAATATTTAATTACCAATAAAAATACACATCTGTGCCAAAATGTATGCAGCAGGCATTAATGCATTAGTTCACCCAAAAATTAAAATTATTGTAATTAAATAAAAAATCGTGACTATCTTCTTGGAGGACTCTAATCTGAGTAATATTAAACATTGGCCTGGCACTTCTAAGCTCTATCATTACAGTAGGTGGGTGTTTCTCTCGAACAGTCTAAAACATGAGGACAAACATAATAAAACGTCCCTCGCATGGCTCAGGGGGTGAATAAAGGCCTCCTAAATATCCATATTTCAAATGTAATAAACACTTTTCTCTCACTGATGAATGATCGTGCACGTACTTGTCTCTTCTTGGACTATATGGAAATCCTCCATCGTTTTTCTTTACAAATTCTCATTTTGTGATATTCATTCATGACTGATTTTTTTTTATTTTTTGACGTCTTTATTGCACATTGTTTTGTGCTCGTTAATAATCACACAACGCAATAAGTGTTATGTCATCCGCTGGGTCTGCTTCCTCATATGACAATCAGCAGAAGTGAGAAAAAAGTTGAAAAAATTACATTTGATAAATGGCTCTTTATTTTACAAAAACACATGGATTTGCTACAAGAGGCCTTTATGCAATGATAATGCTTCGAAGTGCCAGGACCATTTTAATATAACTCCGATTGGATTTGTCTGAAAGCACACCACCATACACCGAGGATGCTTAGAAGGTGAGTAAAACACAGCCTAATGCTCAGTTTTGGCTGAACAAAACACAGGTAAAATGATTGGAAAAAGACAAAAACTGAAAGGACAAAAATGTCCAAAACATTGCGCAAGGGTTAAATGCTGTAAGTGGGATCATGCGTGGCTTTGCGTCTGGTGGTTTTTAAAAAATCATTTAATGCACATCTTTCCGTGCACACGTTATACCTTACAGTCAACTGAAGTGATGGCATAATGCTCAAAGCCTTTGTGTTTGTCTGCAGGTCTCTGTGCTCTCTCTCCAGACACTCGGTGGAGGAAGAGTTTCCTCACCTGTACGCCGCAGGCTGCAACCTGAGAGACGTGTGCTCGGACTGCACTAAGTTTGTGGCCGATGTCATTTCCTCCAGTCGCAGAAGCTTGGACATCATCAACAACACACCCACACGCAATAAAAGGACGGCCTCGACACATCCACATCCCACATCACAGCCACACGCTTTCTGTAGGATGAGTAAATGAATGTATCAGCTCCACCTCACAGACTCTGCAGCGGTTTCCCTTCTGAAATATCTGCCAGTGTTGAGGATAGAGATATGGATCACATGTGAACATCACCCCTTCTGCACTATGTACATATATACATATATATATATAAAGGGACACACTGCTTGAAGGCTTATGACGAAAGACAATCCTTTTCTTTGATTTTAGCTTGAGTATAATGGTATATAACTGGGCCAGGACTGTCCATGCTTCGGAGACATCCTTATAAATGCATATTTCTAATATCTAATAGCAGATGTATTTTTATGCTTTGGGATTTGGCTCTATTTAGGACCAGAGGGTGATGTAATTAGCTTGGGACTGAGTCGGGCTGGTTTGTGAAAGTGAAGGTCAGAAAGAAGCAGATAATAGTATCTTAATGAAGTGGCCTTCTGATGCACATTTAACTCACTCTTGTTTTGTAAAGATCTGCAAATCTGCAATAAAACCAATGCCACAAAATGACTGTTCTCTCCAGTATCTGATGTTTCCACAAGAGGGCCAAATGTGGATGCCATACAGCTATTGTGATAATATATATGATGTTTCTTTCTTCTTTCCCCTCCCCCCCAAAAAAGTATATGGAAATTTAATTTATATTAAATGTACCTGCCAAGAACATCTTTGGAAAATCGTTTACACCTAAATTAAAAAAGAAAAATGTATTTTGCATGAAGAAAATTAAATACTCTTATGATGAAGTTAACTAACCTGCACACAAACACAAGTAATGAAAAGCTTTTGCATAAATAAAGTAAAAATCTGTAGATGGGCTTTTTTTTTAAAGCTAAGGTGACCTATTTAGAGTATGAGTGACACTTTAGAGCAAATAAGAGGAGTCAACATTGTTTTCGGTGAGTCAATATTATTTACAGATGACACATATGTGCTGTATTGATTTACCAAACATTTGACTGTAATGCAATGAAGCTTAATTACTTAAAAAAAACTGTTTTTACTGAACATTGGTGTATATTATTATTCATAATGGCGTCGTTTAAAAAAAGAGATTAGATTTGTATCTAATTAATTATCAGGGAGAGAAGCATTATTTCATTATTGTGCAGGTAGTGAAATCACTGCACAGCCTGGAGCGGCTCCTTGGCTTTTTTTTTCTTGTTGTTTTTTTTTTTTTGTGGGAGGGAAGAAAATAGTTTTAGTTCCCGCCCATCTCATGAATAATTAAGTAGATACAAATCTTACAGTTATCTCCGCCGTCCGATCTAAGGAGGATGTTTTTAATTTTATAGTTTTTATCGTGCAGTGAGCACAGATTCATGCCGCTGCAGAAATACAATTAAAGTATTTGTAACTTCTTGACCCAGTATAAAATCTTTTCCTGTTCCTTCCTCTGGGGAAATGCGCGCGAGTGGGTGTGTCGAGCGAGTTTAAACTTTACGATGAGTTAAAGTTTAATCATGGCCGTGTGGACCCGCGCGGAAAAACAGGGTCATCTGGACCTTCTGCTGAGCGACCGCTGGGTTCGGGTCACTGCGGAGCTCACGCGGGACACGCTCACCCTGACGGCGGAGGGTGAACCGAGCGGGCCCGCGGGATACTCGGAACACAGCTCTCACTTAAGAAACGGCGTTTCTGATGGCAATGAACAGAACCGAGATGTGTATCAGAGCCGCGGGCAGTACGACGGTCAACGGGTCAACGGGTCCGACTCGGAGTCCAGCGGTTATTGTGACCCGGATGGCGTTCGGAGGGTTCGGATAGTTAAGCAGGAGTCCGGCGGACTGGGCATCAGTATTAAAGGTGGACGGGAGAATCGTATGCCTATCCTCATATCAAAGATCTTCCCCGGTTTAGCGGCGGATCAGAGTAGAGCCCTGCGGGTGGGCGACGCGATCCTGTCAGTCAACAGCAGCGACCTCCGCGACGCCACGCACGACGCGGCGGTGCAGGCGCTGAAGAAGGCCGGGAAGGAGGTGACGCTGGAGGGTAAGTTGATCACTCGAGCCGCGGGGATTCAGCAGGCCAGAACGGAGCGCTCAACTTCAACCAAACAAAGTTTGTGTAATTGATAATGACAGAAAGATCAGAACTTTTAGCGAGACTGAATAGGATTTTTAATGCACTTTAGTTATTGTTTTGTTGAGTTTAGATTGATTTCATGTTTTAACAGAATTTAATTTGACATTTGCACTTTTGAATATAATTGAGGTTTATAAATATGTGCTACATTTGAAAATTACAACTGAACCTCGGATACAAGATTGGAGAAAGAATGAGAAATGAACAATAAAGGCTTTCCTCAAGCCCCTTACTAACTGAATACAGAGCAGTGAAGTAAGCAAGTGTCTTCTCATGAATAATGTGGACTGATCAAGACATCGCTCCAAGTGCCTCTTCTTTAAAACACACCAACACGTATATAATTAATCTGCTTCCAGATAGAGTGCTATTTTCTACACAGAGCCGTAGTTTACTGACAAGCTACGCAAGATCATATTCATAATCAAAGGGGATTCGTCTTGCCATTATGAACTTATAGACTAGCTTGTCTTTGATTGTCCATTTACGGCTTTGTTCTGTAACTAGTAGTAAAATGAACACCACTGATCTGTAACACCACATCTTAATCCACCTTTATTGTTTGGATTTGAGTCTCCTGCGTCGTGATCAGAGATCTGCAGGCTGATGTTTGGATATGTGGAGCAGCGTCTCTTGGGGTTGGCTCTGTTCGCACATATATTATCCTCTGTGGCACCGGCCTAATTAAAATGAGAGCCGAAACTGTTTGATGGTCCTGATGAAGATCTCTAATGAGATCTTTAAATGGCTCAGAAATGATGTGGGACAGTAACAGTATTCCACCGGAGAACTGCCGAGGTATATGCTTTATAAAGCACTCGGTTCAGTTTCTGGTGAATGATTGTTATCAGGTTCTCAAGATGCTGTGTGATTACATCGGTCGTGTGGGGTGAAGCTAATAAGAACAGGATGTTGGTACAGACCACAATTCTTCTGAAAGTGAAATAGTAAGCAATTCATCCAGCTTGCAGAATAGACATAACATTTTATGTTTGAAGAGTTAAGTTGATCTCACAGTACTTCATGATCTGTCCTGTCTCTCGCAAATTCTCCTGTCATAAACGATGTGCAATGTAATTATAAGAGATTCAATAATCATACAGTGCATAAACTTGTGCTCGACGGTGATGATGTATGTATTATTTGCTTTTTTGTAGCTGCTGTTTGAATAACTGTAAGTTTAAATTGGTAAAGTTTTTGTTACATTCTTATAACATTAAATACAAATGCAGTCATGCTGCAGGACAACATTTGACTGGACCTTACGCTCCAAGTCTGTCTCTCTTGCACACACACACACACACACACACAGATTCTTGGTGTAAATGTTTGTTTTTATTTCCTAATGTTGAAAGCTCTGTTGGGTTGTATATGTTGTGTGCAGTGAAGTACATCAGGGAGGTGTCTCCACTCTTCAAGAAGTCCTCTGTGGGTGCAGATCTGCCTTGGGATGGTCGTCTTCAGTCCCCAAACCTCAGCAGCAGCGATGAGTCCCCCAGGAGCAGCGTTAGTCGTGACAGGAAGGTCATCCCGCTCAAAATGAGCTTCATCAGCCGTAACCTCACCATGCCTGACCTGGAAAACAGGTGTGTTGATACTGCATCATGACATTACATTATAACATTATCTGCCAAAAAATGTGTTCCACTCTTAAAACTAAAGGTGCTTAAAAAGGGGAACCATTTTTTGGTTCCACAAAGAACCGTTCTGTTACATGTTTCCTTTAAGAACCATCCTTTTTATTATCAGAATAATCTTTTTTCTTTACAGAGAACCTTTTGTGAAACAGAAAGGATCTAAAGATGTTAAAGGTTCTTTCTGGAACCATTTAGACAAAAAGGTTCTTCTGTGGCATCGTGAAGCACTTTTTATTTTAGCAGTGTAGTTGTGACCGTGCTGGGATGAGAGTATTTTGAGGGATGCTGTGCTTGTTTCAGGCTGCTGGAGCTTCACTCTCCGGACGGCCAGCACACGGTGGTGCTGCGGTGTAAAGACGGAGCTTCAGCTCACTCCTGGTTCACAGCCATTCACACAAATGTTGCTGCACTACTGCCACAGACGATGGACCAAATCAACTCTTTCTTGAGCAACCTCAGCGGCAACACACACTGCACACTCAAACACATCGGCTGGCTAGCAGAGCAGGTACCACACACACACACACACACACACACACACGCTTGCATTAGTGGTTTATACACCTCTCCATAGGCGCAATGTTTTAAAGTCTTTTGTTTTACGGGGACACAGGAAGTGTCCTCATAAACCATGTTTATGTTGTAATACCCATGTCATTATACACACAAACCACAAAAACTAGAGCAATTCTTGTCATCTGTTCTCTAAACATGCATTAAATCCCTCATTAACCTCATCACACTGTCTGAAGTGTTAAATCAAAACTATAGGTTTATTCAAAGTCATTCATACCAGCATTTAATGTCTTTCAAAATAATAGTTTTCTCTTTAAGTGCCAAAATTTATTAGGATTAGTAAAATGATGTAAATTGTCTTCTGTAAGTACATCAACATTTTTGTGCAGCTGGAGCTGGATGGTGGGCGGCATCAGTACAGACGAGTGGTCATGGTGCTCACAGAGAAGGACCTCCTGCTCTTCCAGTCAGTGCCGTGGACCTATGAGAGCTGGACGTCTCCTGTCCTGACACACCCGCTGCTTGCCACGCGGTCAGACCCTTGCTCTAGCAAAGCCTGATGCACTGTGAGAGTGGCTCTGTTCTGTCTTCAGTGTTTGTTTCTGCCTGCAGGCTGGTTCACTCGGGCAGTGTCCGTAGCTCTCCGGCTCTGGGGGGAGATCTGGTGTTCGCCACACGCACAGGCACGGGCCGGGGCATCGAGTCTCACGTGTTTCGTGTGGAGACGCACTGGGATCTGTCCACATGGACACGCGCGCTGGTGCAGGGTGGACATCTGGCTGCTGAACTCATCAAAGAGGTCTCCATAGGTGTGTATAAAAACATTTACCTGTCTTTAAAAACATTTCTGATCAAGCCTATCTTCGCAACCCTGGCTATAATGTAAGTTCATAGAAGCGTGTGTTTGGGTTGTTTTAAAGTCTGCATTAAAAATGAAAATTCCCCCTAGCTGTTCTCTAAAATCACGTTATAGATCTTATGGTAAACAATGTATATATTTTTTTATGTTTTGAACTTTCAGTGAAATTTTACAGAGCATATTGATTAACCTGTAACCCTGGAGCACAAAACAAGTCATAAGTGTACATTTCTCAAAACTCACATAAAAAGCTGAATAAATACCACATAACACTCAAATTAGAAAACATAGGTTTTTTTATTATCATATTAAAAGCTAACCCTAACGCAATAGTTTTGAACACTGGCTGGCTATGTTCATGATTAAATATTGGATTTGGATCATTTATAACCAAAGAAGTTACAAACTGCAGCTGCAGCTTTAAAGGTGCTCTATGTGATCTTGCAAAACACTATGGGTACAGGATGCACACTAAACAAAAACAAACTTCGGCCAACCAATCGGCAAGAAGAGATGGGGTTTAACGCACGCAAACAAACTTCGGCAAGAAGAGGTGGGGTTTAACGCTTGCAAACAAACTTCGTCCAACTAATCGGCAAGAAGAGGTGGGATTTAACGCGCGCAAACAAACTTCGGCAAGAAGAGGTGGGGTTTAACACTTGCAAACAAACTTCGTCCAACCAATCTGCAAGAAGAGGTGGGGTTTAACGCTTGCAAACAAACTTCGTCCAACCAATCGGCAAGAAGAGGTGGGGTTTAACGCTCGCAAACAAACTTCGTCCAACCAATCGGCAAGAAGAGGTGGTGTTTAATGCGCTTTAAACCCCACCTCTTCTTGCCGATTGGTTGGCTGAAATTGTTTTGTTGTGGTGCCCAAAATGTTTCTTTCAGTATTGCAGCCTCTATGTTGTCTTTCGAGAGCGGGTTTTTTCCCAGTGTATTCAGAGGGCAGACAGCAAGACAACTAAGGGGTGATGCATACAGTTTAAGATAAAAATAAAATCGAGCTAAAATCCTGCAACATGGCATAAAGCACCTTTAATCATTCTTATCAATGCTCATTTCCAAGGAAATTGACCAGTTTACCAGTAATTTACCTGTAATTTCCCAATTTACCACCAGCTAGAATGTGTAGATCTCTTCAGTTCTGTAGTCTGAGTACATCTTACTAAAGGGATGACTGTGAGAGGAAAAAGTCTTTTTATCTCTGTGTGGTGTTTAATAATAGGAAATATTGAGTTCCGTGTCAAGCCACCTATATTTTAAATAGGACTAACAATACAGATTGTCAAAGCACTATTATATTAAAGAACAGAGTGTCAATAACAAGATTAAAAACTTAACAATCTAGATTAAACACTTCATTATTGAATTCAGAGACATCATTGCCAGCTCGGTTCAGTTTGAAAAATATCTGTGCAATCAAATTGATGACAGTCGCTGGAAATTAAGTGTCCCCAACTAAGCATGAAAAACTGCATCTGTGACAGAACTGAGAAAAAAAATACTTTGAGAGAAACCGTTTTTCAGAGGAGTTTACTTCTGTCTGTCTGTGCTCCTCAGGCTGCGTGTTGAACAGACAAGACGTGCGTCTGATCTTGCATTATGACCGAGGCTTCACTGTAAAGCGGGAGTCTGGCGATTCCACGCTCTTCCACTTTCCCTACGAGCGCCTCAAGATGTCTGCAGACGACGGAGTCAGGAACCTCTACCTGGACTTCGGTGCTCCAGAGGGAGAGATGGTATTTGAGACATATGTTACGTAATTAATAGTCAAATTGGTTCCCTGTATGCCCCGTGACAAATTATGGGAGTAACTACATCGTAAACACCATAGTGAAAAATAAATACATATACATATATTTGAAATACATTCATTTCATGCCAAGAATACTACAAATAGGTTTTCATATTTATGTACTTTATAAAATGCAATTGTACTTTTAATACACTAAACTAGTATATTTCAAGTCTGCGAAATTGGAACAATAGATCTTTTTTTTTCTTTTCTCATTGTACAGAAGTAGTGGTGCATTACAATTAAAGATGTACCATGAATAACTCCCTCCTATCCACAGCAATATAGTGGACAACATCATTGTAGTAGTATTTGTCTAGAACAGGTAGTTTTACAGCATCTGTGTGAAAGCAGACCTGGAAAGAGGCAGGACACACATAATGCAGTGGACTGAAAGCTATTTTGTAATCTCATTAAGATATACCGCATTTATCATTATTCTCCTGACGTCTGAGAATGAATGAAAAGTCGCAGCCTATTTAATGACAGGTAATGGTTGTTTGTAGTGCAGTCTTAGGATTTCTCGTAAACACAGAAGGCTCGTTAGGAAAAAGGGGGATAGTTTTGATCATGCTCAGTGTTTCTCTCTCGCAGGTGTTTGAGCTTCACTCGGGGCCGAAGCCGGTGGTCTTTGTGCTTCACTCGTTTCTCTCTGCCAAGCTGGCTCGTTTGGGACTGCTCACGTAGAATCTACAGCAAACGATGGAGGTTCATTTTTCTTATTTAACTGACGGCTAGTATTTTACTCCAGCAGTGTTTTCATAGTTGACTTCTCTTCTAGCCAACAACATTTGTTGTGTGAGCGTGAGCGTGTGGCTTTCTAAAGCAGGAAACCATCCCAGTTTCCTCTGATCAGGAACACCAGCTGTGCCTTCTCGTCTAGAGCCAACAAGCTTTTATAGTCATTTCCAGGCTTAAGCTTTGCAAAGTAACCAAAATAAGCGTTATTATTCTTGTATTATCTATGTTGTTTGTTTCTCGCGTAACTCGCCTGTATTTATATGTATCGCATGGCAAAGACTGTTACGTCTGTGTTATAATCCGAACAAATACTTGGAGAAAATGAAGCTTTACATCACGACTGACCAAAAAATATAAAGTATAGGAATACTTGTTATTTTATCCATTTTATCAAATGTGAAGGAAATGAATGAAAATAAAAAAGTCCTATAGTCAATATATATTTTCTAGTTACATTTAGCTCTGAAGAACTTGTAAGTACAATGTTGATAAAATGGCTTTTAATAATCCTAATCCGGTTATCAGACCAGACTGGAAACGTCTGAAATCTGTTGGTCATGAAATGTATGGGGACCATCGCGTTTTAAGCACTGATATGTGGTTTGTCAAGGTGTGTATGTTTTGTTTATCACTATATTATCAGTATAGCATCAGTATATATTCTTTATTAACATTCTATATTTGTATGTAATGCAAACTGAGTTTGAGCACACAATAATAACCCATCACTGGTCACAGGTGTCGTAGTTTAGCAGACATATGCTGCATTAGACAACATGCACTATGGAGGCAGCATGCTCTAGTGTAAGAGGAATATGACAATGTATGCTCAAGCTTAACAGAAGCAATATTTCTATAACATCTTTATTTTAGCACAAGGCTCACTCCACAAGTGAAATGCAAAAAACAAATGTATCTGCACAAAGACCACACCTACCACCTCTTTGACGCTTAAAGTGCCCTTAAACTTTTATATTGTACATACTAATATCAAATATATTTCAAATCGTAGAGTTTTTAATCATGTGGAAACCTTCCATTAAGTGTCCATTCAATGAAAGGTATGATGCTTTCGGCTGTATTTATTGATTATTCTTTGACTCTGAGTTTGGTGATCAGTCATAGTTTTGGATATTATGTTCTGCTTATTGAGGACCCAATGCATTGTCTTAAATATGCAACGGTGTTAGTGCTGTCGAACGATTAATCGCATGTATATGTGTGTGTCTGTACAAATATAATATATACACACAGTCATGGACAAAATTGTTGGCACCCCTGAGATTTTTCCAGAAAATCAAGTATTTCTCACAGAAATAAAACAAAAAAGGAAGGAAAAAGCTAATTTGACAATGTCACACAAAACTCCAAAAATGGGCTGGACAAAATTAACTTAATATTTGGTTGCACACCCTATTCAGTCGCTGTTTATAACCATCAACAAGCTTCTTACATCTCTCACCCGCTCTTCCTTTGCAAACTGCTCCAGGACTCTCATATTGGAAGGGCGCCTTTTCCCAACAGCATTGTTCAGATCTCTCCACAGGTGTGATTTAGAACTCTCCAGCGCTTTTTTCTTTTTGAAGTACGTTTGGGGTCATTGTCCTGCTGGAAGATCTGCTTTCTGACACTGGGCCCTAAACTGCGACCCATAATCCTCAGATGTCATGATGCCTTGCACACAGTCACCCAGTGCCAGAGGCAACCCCAAAACATCTTTGAACCTCCACCATATTTGACTGCAGGTATTGTGAAAGGGTGCCAATAATTTTGTCCAGCGCGTTTTTGGAGTTTTGTGTGACATTGTCAAATTCTCTCCTCCCTTTTTTGGTTCTAATACGCGCAAAGGGAATAACGAAGAAACATTTCAGTGTGTGTATACATGCATATAAACACACATACGCATGTATATATTAAAAAAAAAAAATTATATATTAAATGTTTAGCAATTTTATAAATATAATATGTTTTCAAAATATATACTGTATGTGTGTGTGTTTAAACAATGGAAGCGATTAATCTTTTAACAGCGCTTTTGAACACCTGCCCAGGTTTACACAGGAGAGATGTTCGGAGCTTAATATTTGTCATGACCAATGCTTTAGACACTGAATGTACTTTATAAATGCCTCTGTTTCATTATTTGTTAATCGTTTTAGTTCATAGATTTGAGTTTGTTTTGTTTTTTTGAAGAGAAAAGTTTGAACCAAAGTTCACTTGTGGCAGCTTGCAGCATACAATCAAACGCAAATGTGTATGTACATGTATCAAAGCCTGTAACCTGAAAGCTATGCATTATGTCTTTATGTAAATGCCATATATAAATAAACCCGTTAAAATCAAACGAGTGTCGTGAAGCGTTCGTGTTAGTATGGAACTAACGCGCTGGTCTTTTGTTTCCGGAGGACACTACGGGAGTGAGGGTAGCGACTTCCGTTTCTGTGCTCACTTAACTGTCACATATGAACCTTCATTACAATATTTATTTTGTCGTTCTCATTATTTAACTGACAATTTAAATACAACATAAATCGTATTAATAGGACTCTGCAGTGAAAGCGCTGGCGCGTGAGATGAAATGACAACGTCAACGCTGCAGGTGAGTTTACATTAGCTTTAGCTTTAGCTCCTTTATTTAACCATGTTATAACTAGACATTAGCTAAACAAATCCACTGTAGAGACTTGGAGCGTTATAAACGTGATACCAGAAATCAGCGGAGAATAGCGGTCTTTGACAAGCAGCCATGTAAACAAACCTCACTTTCAGTTTATGTTCGTTTGATCTGAGACACTGTTAAAGTAAAGCACTAAACGACTGTTTTTCAGAGAGGTCAGTCGAAGTACACGTATTTCTTGCTTCCCTTAAGTAATTTTTGAACGGCTTCTGTGTTTTTGTAACGTTACCTGTCTACAATTCAACAATCTACACACAGGTGCTGAAATAAAAGTTTCCAAGCTGTATTTAATCTGAAAATAAAAGAATAGGCAAAGATGTATGTTCACAGAACTGTTGGCAGGTATTTGATAGACAGTGACACAGTTATAATATTATACCGTCATTTATTAAATAAGATGTATGCAGATCTACTGAATTCAGACGAACTCTTATTTTGAAAGCACTGCTTGCATGACCGTATATTCACTATTATACTCACTATAGAGCAGTAATGCTTTCAAAGTAACATTTTCTAGCCATTTAATTAAGCAGGTCAAAAGACCTTCATCGCTCATATAGCAATGCATTGAATCCAAACATTGGACGAGCACAAAACTAAATAAATATCCTTTATTTTTCAGGTTCAGAATAGATTCACTTCAACATTCGTGTATTCTCAAGGCGAAATGCTTAAATAAGTATGTGTTGAGGATGCATGTTCCTCAACCGGCCCATCTGTGTAGCTCCATTTAAGTGTCTAAAACATCTGAAGAGAATATATATATAAAATATAATCATCTTGAATGCGCTTCAAGTAATAAAATCACCTGGAAATGAAGTTGGGTTGAGTCGACGGGGAATGAGCACATCATATATGAGTCTGTTGTTTTAGAAAGCGATTGAGCTGGTCACTAAAGCCACAGAGGAGGACAAGGCCAAGAACTATGAGGAGGCGCTGAGACTCTACCAGCATGCTGTGGAGTATTTCCTGCACGCCATCAAATGTGAGTCAACTACATCTGCTGAAAATTAGTTTTGAGGAATGTTTGTTCAAATGTACTCACGTGCAATACACCTTTGCTTCTTTGTTTCTCAGATGAAGCGCACAGCGACAAGGCCAAGGAGAGCATCCGCGGGAAGTGTATGCAGTATCTGGACCGAGCCGAGAAACTCAAAGAGTACTTGAAGAACAAGGACAAACAGGGCAAGAAGCCCGTAAAGGAAACGCAGAGCAATGACAAGTATGGTTTTAGCTCTTATTTGTTCTGCTGAATGGTGTTGATGGATAAAGCCCATTGCTAACCTGTGTGTGTGTGTGTGTGTGTGTGTGTGTGTGCACAGAAGTGACAGTGACAGCGAAGGAGAAAATCCTGAAAAAAAGAAGCTCCAGGAGCATCTGATGGGTGAGTCTGTGTCTTGAGTCGGTGCTCAGGAGCCACCGCTGCCGTGTTGTGAGTCTGTGATGAAGAGGTGTACTGATGTGTTCAGGTGCGATCGTGATGGAGAAGCCCAACGTGAGGTGGAGCGATGTGGCCGGACTGGAGGGGGCAAAAGAAGCCCTGAAAGAAGCTGTCATTCTGCCCATCAAGTTCCCGCACCTGTTCACAGGTCAGCCATTCATTACTGCCTAGAAACCACTTACTTTTATTGCTCTTTTCATAAACATTTCCTCACTCCTTTTAATATTATTTGATAAAATATATATTTTTTAATTATTTGAATTTTTATTATTTATTATATAATTTATTATAGGGACCTATTCTCACTATTAACCAGTTATTAGCTGTTTATCAGTGCCTCTCTAATCATACTCAATACAGAAGATTAAGAACTACCCCGCTAACTATTAATAAGCAGCAACTTAGTACTTTATTAGTTACAGTCACGAAATGTATAGAATTTATCATCAATTTATTACAGGTTTAACAAAAATGACATGTTTAGGGCTCTATGAAATGTTTTATTTTTAGTTTTATGCGTAGTTTAAGCATGTTTAATAATTTGAAAGATGAAAACAACTTAATTTATTAATGTATTTTTAAAATGATCTTTCAGGTTATCAAATGAAAACAGCATTGCATTTATCTTTTAATTACTAAAAATTAAACAAACATTATTTTTTCTTTTTGTAAACGTGGAAGAATTGTTGTGATTTATTTATTTATTTGTTTTTTTAATAACTTTACTAAAGTATTATGTACATTCATCAACAATAATATATTTCTTGCACAATGTCTACAAGTTTTTATTTTCATGAGGTGATACCAGGATTCATATTAAACTACTTTTGTGGCTAATATTTACAGATTTATTTAATATAAAGTTTAACAAATTCTGCGAATATCATATTATTAAAAAAACAATAAAGTATGGCATCAAGGTTTTTTTTAACTTATTAATCAAGTTAATCAATTAAGTGACAGTAAGGACTTTGTTAAAGACAAAAATAAAAGAAATATGCAACAAACATAAATACCTGTATTTAAATTAATAGAGTGCCTTTAAAAAAATTATATTCATCAACAAATCCTAAAATAAAATAATTATTACAAATATATATATATATATTAAAATGATGTCTTTATGGATCTCGTGACACTGTAGATATAAAGAGTAATATAATCAATCACAGGAAGGAAGTGCTTTTAAGGGAATGGCGTATTAAATGACATGAAATTGCTCTTTTGATCAAATAAATGTAAAGATAAGACGCTTCTTTCCTTTTAGAAACATGAAAGAGTCTCACTGACTCACTGACAGACAGATTTGTTGTAATATGCAAAAAATATTTCCCATGATGTGCATATTGTATTGAATGAAGATCCGGCTGAGGTCTGTGTGTGTGCTGTGATGCAGGCAAGCGCACTCCATGGAGGGGCATTCTTCTGTTCGGGCCCCCCGGCACAGGTAAGTCTTACCTGGCCAAAGCTGTGGCCACCGAGGCCAACAACTCCACCTTTTTCTCCGTGTCCTCCTCGGACCTCATGTCTAAATGGCTCGGCGAGAGCGAGAAGTGAGTTTTTGCTCCGTTTGCTGTCTGTTGCTCCGCGTGAGCTGCAGGCCTCACTCAACTGCTGTTCTTCAATGGTTCTCCAGACTGGTGAAGAATCTGTTTGACCTGGCTCGCCAGCACAAGCCGTCCATCATATTCATAGATGAGGTGGACTCGCTCTGTGGATCCAGGAATGAGAACGAGAGCGAAGCGGCTCGCCGGATCAAGACAGAGTTCCTGGTGCAGATGCAGGGTGAGAAACCATGCTGCACTTTCATACATCAGCCCATACATGATGTATTTATGGGTGTATTTTTTTTTTAAGTTTAGTTTTGGGGCGGTCGTGTCCTAGAGAGTGTGAGGTTCATTGTGTGTGTTTGTTAACTTCTTACTTCTGAGCTCGTGTCCATTTTAAATGAATACGAAGTAATGTTACTCAGCTACATGTACTTACTGTACAGTTAGGATTAGGTTTACTTGCATGAGATTATGCATAATTGCTTATAACAGATTCATAGTTACTATAATAGTAAGTGCGTACTATTAAAATGAAGCGTAACCAAAAACGAATGCAGTGCTGCGTCCGAAATCGCCTACTACCCTACTATATAGTACGCGAAAAACAGCATGCGAGGCGAGTAGTATGTCCGAATTCGTAGCAGTCGAAA
>JAUCMT010000059.1:13031300-13042840 GCA_032357475.1 Enteromius thamalakanensis
AGCATTAATTAATGGTTAATTTGTTCACAATTAAGCATTAGTTGAGCAAAAACACACTAGTAATTAATGATTAACCTAACATTTTAATAATTAATTACTAGTGTGTTTTTGCTCAACAAATGCTTAACCATTAATTAATGCTTAACTAATGCATTATTTTGGACCCCTATTCCCCCCTGAAGTGTTACCTATAATTAAAATTCCAATATTTCTTGAATTATCAAGTGTGTTAAGACCCAAAACCTAAAACAGTATTAAGATAACTTTGAATTACAGGCCTGCAAACTTTAGAAAAGGAAATAAAAAAACCTTGAAGTTTCCCCATTGGCACGTAATGCAACATAGACAGCAGATTTGACTCATTTCGGTGTGAAAATTACATTATGAGGCATATGATGAATTGGGATTGGGCCTTAATATTTTGGCTTTGCATAAATGTTCATCTTTCTTTAAAAGAATATTACCAAAACGAAAAATTGTGACGCGGGTAGTGGTTGAGTCGACACGGAATAACTCTTCTGCAATCTAGAAATGTGTTAGCGACGAGAACAAGCCTGAATAAACACACTCTGACCTGTGAAGAATGAAGTTGTGATGTAAATACGCCAGTCCTTTAAGCAGCTGAAGAACTATACACTTCACCTGTGCAAAGCAAACAAAACAATACAATAACATGAATGATAGTAATATATCCTTCCCATTGAATTTAATGCATTATAAATATTTATATATATATATATATATATTGTGCTGATGACTATTAACAAAGTGTTGGAACAATACAGAAAAACTAAACCAGGCCTTCTGTAATACAGATGAATCTGGAACATGTTTTTTCCACGTTAATACTATCAGTTGCCAAGAGGTAACCAGTCTTATTTTTGTAATACAAACTAGACAAATCTATCTTTTCCCAACTTAATTTTTAAAGTTATGACCTGTCTTAAGAGGGAAGAGAATTAGCCTTGTCTAAAGAGTTTATGAGCAGAGTGATGTCTTCTCAAAGCTTTACGAACATCCTCAGCCTTACTTTACGTTTCTGTTCTCTAACAAACTCATATGAGCACAGCTTGGCATATCAAACAGCTCTGCTTAGACTTTGCAACACAATGACTCCACTAATCTACTACACACACATATAAACCCTAAACACTTTGTACTGTTTTTCTGTCTGTCTGCTCCAAAAAAATAACACAATCACAATCTATTTTGATTCTGATTTATGAAACATGATTTCAGACTGAATATGATCAAACACACCTGAGCTTCAGAGAACGGCGACTGCATGTTTTCCAGCAAACTGGCCAGATCCTGCTCACAGTAACTCATCACCAGAAAGAGGCTGACATTAAAAATAAAAAGGTAAGACTTTATCATACATTATATCTGTGAACACACATTTCCTCAGTCACCTCTCCAAATGGCTTCCCACCACCACTTCTTTCAGCTCCACGATGTTTGGGTGTCTCAGTCTGATCAGCAGGTTAATTTCCCTCAAACTGCTGATTGGAATCCCTAAACACAGATCGAGCAGCATTAAGAAAACCGTGACTTGTGTGCCACATTGCAAATCTTTTTTTTTTTTGTGCAAACACATTTAATATATAAACAATTCTTGCCTTTAGTCTCGACTGTCTACGTGTTCACTCACACTTCCATATTAAATCCTTTTCCCTATGTTAACACTTTCCAACACCAAAGCGTTTCCAGCTGGCAGTTACCCACACATCTTGATCCCGGAGGATTAGTTAATTATATCAAATGTTCCGTTTATACTGAAAATACTAGGAAAAGCAGCGACATTCAACTGAAACGGCTTCCAGTCAGGGTTCAGGCCTTAATATAGTACAGTGGCTGTGCTTTTTAAAGTTGCAAATGACCTGCTCTCATCATCTTCTAGTAGCCACAACGTTTTGTCTTGAGAAATATGCTGGCACAATGTCCACCTATATGATCACTACCAGCTTGTTTGAGCTAACGAAGAAATGTCAGGCCAAGCAAGTTAAGCATGGAGTGCCACAAGGATCGGTATTAGGTCCTTTGCTTTTTTATTGCATGTGCTTATACTGAGGGAGATTATCAAGAAACTTGGAATGAGTTGAAAACATGTGATGGTAGAATATAATAATTAGTCATTGAGATGGGGTACCATCTTAAAATAATGATTTACAAAGCCGCGAATGACCTCGCTTAGCAGTTCTTATGCAGTGCATCTTTCATTATATAATCCTCATAATCACTACAGGTGCAAAATTCCGGCTTACTGATACCGCCTCGGTCAGTACCACTTCCCTCACTAAACACTGATGTCACAAGCATAGCTAAACAAATACTTTTCTGCACCTCACGTGTAACCATTTGAAGGAAAAACTGCTGCAATTCCCAACGTCAAGTCAAGTCATCATCATTTACATGATATTATTCATCCAACTGGCCCAATGTCTGCCTAATCTGTAAAACCGACCCAAAACTATTGATTCAAATAGTGTATAGCCAGTTTTTTGTTGCTTGTCACGGTCACCTCTGGCCTGCTCAATGAGGGATTAAAAGACTACCGCAGCTCCCTGATAAAAATACTTCTACCTCTAATCTTATACCAAGAAATTACTTATTTTCTATTACAGTAACGAGAGATATCACGTAGTAATACATTCTGTAAAGCTGCGTTATTGTCAAAAGAAAAATAAACCTGATTGACCTGAGTACACGTCAGAGCCTTTTTTCTATGTGGACAAAATTACTTTTAGATGGATGCGATTTTATCTTTACCGGACAGGAAGAAAGCAATTGTCAGAGTGACAAACATGTCTGCTTTCTGTTTTAAGATTCAACTGACCATCTTTCTCTTTATCCATCCGCACTTTCTTCAGGGCAACAATTTCATGTGTCCTTGTGTCACGTGCTCGGTCTGTAAATCACAAATCAACAAATAAATCAATCAAGAAATGTAAAAAAACAAAAACCATCACAGGAATTCCAAAAATGTTCCTTACAAATACCATTACAAGTCATCATCTTTTGACCATTAAAAATTGTTTTGGGACATAGCCCATTAACGTTAGTATTTATCGGTTTTAACAAATCACAGATAATAAGCGCAAAGTTACATTATAACCAAAACCCGTTACAACTTCTGATGGTAGTTTCTGTTTCTTTGTTTTTAGCAGGATTGTCAGGCAGCACAACTGTTTTTTTTATGCACGACAGATTACGGATATAATGATATTTGAATGAATATGTGATAATTGATATATTTGGTGATTATCATCAGTCTGAGACTCACACACGATTCCGTAAGTTCCTTCTCCAATCCGGTTCATCTTCTCAAACTCCTTCACACTCCTGCATTTCCCTAACTACACACATCATGCAGAAACAATAAGTGCTTATGTACCTCTTGTTTTTATAATAAAAACAGTTTATGAAACAGCAGGTCTCACCCGTTCTCTGTGCGGTACTACGAACGTCTTATCGGTTTTTAAAGATTTCAGCTTTAACGGCTCTAGATCTGTCTCTGCTGTGTTTTCCATCTCCAGACACTCCACGTTGGTCCGGATCAATGGTTAATGTGCACGCATTACTTTACGGTGTGTTTCCACGTAGAGAAGAGAGCAAAACAAGGAGAAGCGGAAGAGAAACTCCGTGAAAGCTTACAGTCGCTCACTTGAGCGTCCTCATGGACAACTGTCAGCGTTCACGGAGTTTCTCTTCTCGCGCATCATCAAGCGCAGCGAAGCAATTTGAAGGTTTTAACAAATGTAAAACTGACACTAACAAAGCAAATCAGACACACTGAGACTGGATAAAAAAATCTTTTTAACTTTCATTATTTAAATATTATTAGGTTAGCGGTTAAGGTGTGACCTTTAATGTACAGAGCGTGTGTCCACAAAAACAAAGTAACATTCACCCCATCACTAGCAGCTACATAACATTTATTATTTTTATCATTTTATTTCATACCTGTGTAAATCAGGCTGTGCCCGTGACATTACGACCCCGTCCAACAAACACCGGTCCTCCCATGGGCCGTGACTCTTTATTAGCGTCCGCTATCTTCAGACACATCGGCGGATCCAAGAGGTTTTCTCGAGACGGAGCTGTGATGATGATCAGCGGCACAGCAGCATTATTAGACGATGAAGGTGGTGGGGATAATGAAGATGATGATGATGATGAATCAATGCTAAGAGAGCGCTCTTCTACTGTGGAAATTAAAAAAGTAAAACGTTGCCCTAGTTAAATAATAGTAGCAGTGACATACACTGTACATATTTTTATAGCCTATATATATATATATATTTAACTAAATTTAAAATATAATTTGTTATTAAGGGTGTATATTAAAAGGAAATAACAACACATGAAAATAAGCCAAGATCACGCAGTATTTGCAGATGTTTAATAACTCAAAGAAAACAAAATGCAAATAATGGAATAACACCCAATTTGCAATTCCAGCTTTCATGCGTGTTGGCATGCTCTCCACCAGTTTGTCACATTGCTGTTGGGTAACTTTACACCACTCTTTTTGCAAAAAAGCAAACAGCTCAGCTTTGCTGGATGGTTTGTGACCATCCATCTTCCTCTTATTGACATTCCAGAGGTTTTCAATTAGGTTCAAATCTGGAGATTGGGCTGGCCATGACAAGGTCTTGATCTGGTGAGCTTCCATCCAGACTTCCAGGCATTGTCTTGTGGAAAAAAACAATCCTCCGAGATGCAGAACATCGTCTTAGCAGAAGGAAGCAAATGTTCTTCTAGAACAACCCTGTACTTTGCTTGATTCATGCGCCCTTCACAAAGACAATTCTGTCCAATTCCAGCCTTGCTGAAGCACCCTCAGATCATCACTGACCCTCCTCCATATTTTACAGTGTAGGTTGTAGGCCTCTCCAGGTATCCGTCTAAGCTTAACACGACTGGATGTTGGCTAAAGCTAAAAACTGGACTGGAAAAGATGACCTTACTCCAGTCCACTACAGTCCAATTGCTGTGGTCTTTTGCAAATTTCAGCCTGGCACTTCTTTGTTTTTCATTGATCAAGGGCTTTTTTTTCTGGCTTTGCATGACTTCAGCACTGCATGTAGTTACACAGTAAGCCTGTTTCCAACCATTCCTCCCACACACTCCACCCAGTCTCAGTTTGCCACTGTTGTTGAAGGTCACTTGAGGTCAGCCTTTGGTTATTGAGTGACATTCGATTGAGTGTTCGAACCCGTTTCGGCCCTTTTCCAGGCTGTATCTTTGTTGTACCTGTTGCTTGACACTGTTTTTGTGATCTTCCGTCTTTGAAATATTAAGAATAAAAACAACTTGACACTCACTGACTCCTTGTCCGTGTTGCTCTGTAGAAAACTCTGTGACCATACAAAATTTTGTTTTACAAAACCATATACCAATTTAAATTGGTGGCATTATCTCTCAGAACTGTATAAGTTTAGGATCTGAAGCACTGGAAAGTATCTGTGCTCTCTCTGAGAAAATATTTTAATACACCAAGAGTGTTTTTGTAGAACAACTCCACAAAATCAAAAAGAAGACATCATTGAAAGGTCTTCTAATCATGTTTTCATTAGTGTCATGTGCTCTTAGCATTTATGCCAGCAAGTAGACACCATTTATAAAATCTCCCATATATAGGCTATATAGAAACCTGATTCACTATAATGTAAATGACAATATATATTACTATATATATTTTTATATATATATTTTACAAAACGTTAGATTTCCATTTACTTTATTCTGTGACGTGTTTCTGGAGTTGTTTGGCTTTTCTTTAATAACACTGAAGTGCACTCTCCTTTAAATTGGATTACAGGGAAGTTTACGTCAGAAGAAAAAACATTATAGATTAACCTAATTAATCCGGCACAGCACGACCGAGAGACAACCTGACAACCTTTCACAGTACTCTAGTTGAAATGGAGTTCATAGTCGTATATTAATACTTTCTAAATTTCTAAATGTAAGTGTTAAATTATTCTTACCGCTACCTCTGGTTTCTTAGAGCCATAAAGCCGATAAAGTGAGAATAATGTTACCTGGGAGAACCTGCTTTCTCGGAGCAGAGCCCATTCCCCATCACGCGCTGAAGGGAATCTCTCCGGGACCAATTTGTTGCTCCATCTGAATAATATTTCTCTTCTGAGCTGATGATGGGCTCACAGTCCTGATCCACTCAGACTGCAGCAGGGATTCCCTATCTAACCACTTCACCGGGTCTCCGATGAACTGTTTTTTTGTTAGTTTTGTTTTTAAAAAGACTTAGGCGCAGAGAACCGGTTCTTATTCGTACTCAGGCATTTGGCTCCGTTAAAGCTTATCTAACGTGCATTTTCCCCGAAACCTAGGCTAGGGACTACAGTCTCCTGCAGTAGGCTGTACTTGATCTGCACCGCGCACAGCACCGCTACTGAGCCTCACCGGTGTAGTCCGATTCCCGAAAAAATGACTCGAATGAGCCGGTTCTTTTTTAATGAATCACACCGGCGCAACTAGTATTGTATGGTTCACAAATGAATAACTCGTTTATTTTACTGAATCAAACACGGACAGCCCACTGTTTTTGTGTACTATTTCACTGTATTTATCACATAATATTATAACTCTTAATGAATTGTGATTTTTCATAAAGCATGCAGTTCGCACAGCTTCACTGAAAACCACACACTGTTCTTTGATGGAGGTTTATTCATTCAATCAGAGCTGAACATGGTAACAGTTTGTCAGTGTACTAGTTACATAATAGTTTACTAATTAAGTAATTTAATTACAAAATAAATGTAACTTTATATCTGTTACAGATACTGAGAATTGAAAATGTAATTATGCAAGTGTGTGTCCTCAAAACCACACACACGCACACACACACACACACACACGTTTAATTGCTTTCTATCAAAACCTGCATCAGGATATCTTACTCTGTAACTGTTTTTAAAACTACTTTTTCCATTTAAATATGATAACTTGATCATCTAACACTTGATCTCTATATTATAAATCTATTTGATGTATTTGTTAACTTGACCCACGAACATGTGCATTCTCTATTCATTTAACTGCTGGTTTTCTTAAAAATAGCACTATAGGACATTATTGCTCTTTTGCAGGTTTTGATTGCTTCTATAATCCTAATATTTACTTTGGATTAAATGATTTACTAAATGACTAAACGTAGTTTAACTTGCAATCTGTAATCTATTACGTTTCCAAACAAAGTAACCTTCCCAACACTGAGTACACAACACTGCTCTTTGAGCACTAGATGGCAGAAAATATTTCTCTACAGTTTGTATGGATAGCTTCAGGTACTGACTGATACTATTACTTTACAACATGCTCATTGCTGACTCTTTATATCTCTTCTTTATTTCATTGATACTTTTTTTATTTTTAATTTGCTGAAGCCTATGAATGATGATATTCCACACTTAAGTTGCCTACCATCTTGTCTTTCAGATTACAGATTGTTTATTTTGTAATTTCTGAAATTTCAATGCCCAGATGACAAAGAAACTCTGTTGCATCATCTGTGTTAAGGTATTTTAAATCTGCTGCTTATTAATAGTTAGTAATTAGGTAGTTGTTAAGTTTTATTTACTGGGTACAATATATATATATATATACACACACAGTGAGGTCAATATTTGATCACCCTGTGAAACACTGTGAAGGGCAGAATCTAAAAAGTACAGTCCAGAAATCAAATTGTATGATTGTATGATACTTCAACAATTTGTCTCCTCTGCATCACCCTATAGCAACGTTATGCAGAGTATCTACACTATATTGGCAAAAGTATTTACTCACTCCTAAATATTCCACAGTCAACTGTAAGCTGAATAATAAGAATAAGGAAGCATTTGGGAACGATAACGACTCTCCACTAATGAAGTAGGTGCGTCAGTGGATGCAGGGTCAGACACATTGTACAAAGATGCGACAACTTTCTGTAGAGCCAATTGCTACAGACCTCCAAACTTCATGAGACCTTCAGATTATCTTAAGAACAGTGCGCAAAGAGTTTTATGGAATGGCTTTCCATGCATCCAAGCCATACATCACCAAGTGCAATGCAACTTGTTGGATGCAGTGGTGCAAAGCACACCTCCACCGAAACAGTTTGGAGCTCGCCCCTTCCTCTTCCAACATGACTGTGCACCAGTGCACAGAGAAAGGTCCATAAAGACACAGATGACAGAGTCACAGGAGGTTACAAAAGCCTCGGACCCTCACCAAAGAGGCGATGCAAGTGAGTTAACGTAGAGTTAATAAAACATTTGCACAAATCACATGAGTTTCTGATTCTGCCTTGCAAATTAATGTCCCTTTACCATCGTGACCCTTGCTACATGCTCTAATGCATGAGATGAAATGCTATAATTATTTGAAAAACAATCATTTCAATAAGTGTTCTTGAGCTTCGTAAAATTACGGTTGAACCACTGATGTCAGATGGATTATTTTAATGTTCATGTAAGGACCCTTGCTGTCTATGGAGGGACAGAGAGCTTTCAAAATGCATCCAAAATACCTTAATTTCAGAAGATGAAAAACGGTCTCACGGGTTTGGAACAACATGAGGCTGGGTAATTAATGCAATAATTTACATGAAACAGGACAGAGCAGCCATTCAGTTCTGCCAAGTGTCAAACTCAGACCTGCAGAGTTTACTTTCAACCCTACTACAACACACAAATCATGTAGTTATGAATGAAGCCTGAAGGATGTGATGAGCTGGATCAGGTGTGTGTTTAATGAGGGTTGGAGAGGGAACTGAGTTTGACACCTCTTAAAAACGTGAGATCTAGCCCCTGGAATATGAACTCCACCAGAGTGAATCCAGGCAAAATGTAGCTATATTTTACCCCCTTGGAGAGCAGTCAAAATGTGATTGGACTAGTTTCAAGTAGCAATTGGGCATGTTTTATTGTGAAAACCTGGCAACCCTGCAGCCATCACCTGTCTAGACCTCATTAACCAGCGGTACATGTCATGTTTCTCTCTCTGCAAAGCCATAACCAGTTCCATGCTGTCACAAATCATCTCATAGCCGAAAGAATGACGACTGCTAATTCATTTATTTATTCATCCTGAGTACCATTATGCCACTCAGGAATCTGCAGCACTGATAAGCTGCTTATCCGTCTCATGAGTGCTATTATATAAAACGCAGGACAGAACTGCTGTGGTCAAAGCGGTTTGCATTTCATTACTTGTTGGCATGACAACTAACCACGATGACACATGGGGTTATAGAGGAAAGGAGAGGTCTTTAGAAACGGGGTTGTTTGCCTGTGGAGATTTTTGTGAAGTGGTGACATCATTTAGCCACTGAAGCACCCTTCTCATGCCGAATGAAGAATGAAGAGTTTTAAAGAGTGAAATAACAGTGTGCTTAATAATGATGAAGCAAGTAAATAGTTTTTTTTTTCAGTTTTAGCTGTCATAATCATCACCCGCAGTATGTGTGCTTTTCCCGTCTGTGTTATAATCTCAAACTGTCCTATTTCTACTGTACGTTTCCATTTAGTTGCTTAGCAACAATGCACTGCCAGAGGAAGGTCTGGGGATAAGAATTACTGGTTCATTTGAAAAAGGACATTTCATATAGAAATGATACAATATTGACATTTTAAGTCAAATTACTTGACTTAAAAACAGTTAGATAAATAAAAATACATTTAAAGCTTTAAATGCATTTATCGAAATTTATTGCAAATCCATAAAACCCCAAAATTGTGAAAAGTTTCCTCAAAATAAGTGTAATCTTTCTAAAGCTTTTTATGTATTTGTACATTAAAAAAAAAGTTGTGTAACTCAAAAGAAAAGGCAGGGGTCGGTAACCAAGAAAACACAGAAAAACAGAAACAGGAAACACTTTACACAAGGAAAGCTCAATGCTTGTCGGAACAAATCTTTAGATACGCATGATAATGAGAGATCGAGATGAGGGAGGAGGAGCTAGTCAAAAACCATAGTGACAAACAAGGGGGCAGAGACACAAGGGAACCCACATTTTCACCATAAAAGTCCACAACTGACTAGAGTCCAGGGTGGAGTGCCCTCGAGCTCCATCAGAATGAGGGTTTAACATCCCCTGTTGCCATGGTAGGGTAGGATAAGGACTCCATAACTACTCCGTAGGATAGCTTCCATAACCCTGACAGGTCAGGACAAGAATTTGACGATGGTCTCTGTGGCCATGACAGGGGAGGATGAGGACTCAGAAATGGCTTCCATAGCCATGACAGGGAAAGGCGAGGGTTATTTGGTGGCCCTTCTGGCCATGGCAGGGCAGGACGAGGAATTAGAAAAGGGTTCTATGACCGTGGCAAAGCAAATCGAAAGTTCGAACGGGATGTGACAAGGGCTCAGAAGTGGCCACCATAACCATGGCAGGACAAGGCGAGGGCATCTCTGGGGTTTGTGCAGACACTGGCGGCACCTCCGGGGCTCTACAACATCAGCTGTCACTTCCAGGGTCAGTGCAGCCACCGACAGAACCTCCAGAGGGTCTAACAGCTTTAGCCAAAACCTCTGGACCTGAGCCGACACTACTAGTGATTCTTTGGTGGATTTGGGAACACACATGACACGGGCTTGTGGGTAGATGGGGCCTCTGGAGCACACACACACACAAAATGGTGACGATCATGACTGGAAGCACTGGGGAGATAGGGGCAGTCCCTAAGATAGTTCATGCAGAAAGCCTGGGAACACCAGCAGCCCTCACTGATGTCAATGGGGGATCCACCAAACTGGATATTAGCCTCATATGCCCTGGAAAAGCCCTGGCTGCTGACTGATTCTGCTTCTGGCTGAAGGGTTGGGTGTGGCAGCCATCTTGTGCAGAGGCTCAGGGGTCAACGGTCATCTTGTGCAGAGGTTCAGGGGTCAACGGTCATCTTGTGCAGAGGCTCAGGGGTCAACGGTCATCTTGTGCAGAGGCTCAGGGGTCAACGGTCATCATGTGCAGAGGCTCAGGGGTTGGATGATGACCTGACAGGTGAAAATCAACATTAGCTTTACGTGACTCGTGCCAAGCTGTCATAACTTTACTTGAGTGGCAAGGATCTAGGAAACTTTAACTTATCTTATGTGGATGGGTCTTGGATTGACTTGGCTTGCGAAGACCAGTAATGATTCGATTCATGACGGTTGACTGTTGCTTGACTGGGCTTACAGGAATCTGCTGTGGATGGACATGGCTTGTGAAGATCAAAAATGGGTTGACTTGCCTCACGAAGATCAGCTGAAGATTGATATTTTCAACTGACTAGACAGGGGAACACAGGCAGTCCGGGGTGGAGTGCACTCTGATGGAGCTCGAGGGCACTCCAGCTGGCCAACGTAAAAAGTATAGAGTAAGTCTTTAAATGATATGTATTTTTCACATAGGTACACAATTTTTGCAAAGCTGTTTATAAAGCTCTTGGATGTTGTAACGTTCCCAGCCGGTTATGCCATCTAGCACCTCTAGAGGACACTACCTTCATGTCAGTTTACTCTGTCCTCTCATTCTTATACCG
>JAUCMT010000059.1:13058244-13082230 GCA_032357475.1 Enteromius thamalakanensis
GCTCCCAACCCAACTTTGTGAATAGATTAACGGCGATATTTTTTTTATCGCGCGATAAGAGTCTCGCGTTAACGCGCTGATAACGGCCCACCACTAATATATATATATATATATATATTAGGACTGTCAGTCAATGATTTTTTTTATCTTATTAGTTACATGATCTGACATTAATTAATTATATTAATCACAAATTCATTTTGGCTGTGAAATTAAACACAAAGCATTTTTTAAAGCCACTATTTTGTTAAATGATGAGCATAAATTATGTTAATTTTATGTTAATAAACATACACTGCATAAAGTTTGTAAGATGTTATTTTATTGTGCATTCAAGATGCTCAATTAAACTGCAGTTATTGTTTTTTTGACTAGTTTAAAAATAACTAAAAAACGAACACTATAAAACATGATAAAAAAATTCCAAAATATGTTTAAAAAAATCTGTTTTTTTCAAGTAAACTCTTACTATCATAACATATTAAATATATATTTAAATAAATGCTGTCTTGGTGAGAAATTAGGCTATTTAAAAGGAATGATACAACCCCTCAAAGGAATAAACTATTTTAGTTTAATAATGGCACCTTAAGATACATGAGAACCTATATGAAATCTAATAGCAATGACATACAATTTCATTATGACCACTTTCAGCAAACAACTTCAGAAAAGTTCTCACATAAAACTATGAAGATGTGGCATATAGCAAGTTGCATAAGGGTACTTTTTGGACAACTCCCTAGTCCTCATACTTTCCTTGTTTCATGTAAGAAAGCTTTGGGTGAGTAAATGATAAATTACTCCTCTAAATAAAGTAGCAGGAACTTCACAATGCAGCAGACAGTCTAAATCAACACAGATGATACGTTTTTGTAGGACTCGTCTGATCGTATGCTACAATAATCCATCTAAGATGACCACAGCCCAGCGTCCATAAGGACAATCTATCCCATGAGCCCTTGCTTCGAGTCCCAGCGCACCAGAAGCGTAGGCACACACACATCACAAGAGCAAAATGGGACAACAGAACTAAACTCCTGCACACTGCCTTTCTGGGCCAGACGGCTAAGATTCAATTACCGCCAAGCCAACTGCATGCGTTTCAAGCGAGCGAGAGACAGAAGGGGGAGGGAGAGGAAGAAAAACTACACGCATTACATATTCCACCCTTTATGAGCTTTCCAAATGCCTTTTCAACTGCCATTTCTTCCGAAGGCGATAGAAAGCACTTTAGATCTGAATGCAAAACTTGTGCGTTCGCTAAAACGGGGCCGACGCAAAACAAATGCCAGTGCCAGAGCTAAAATAGACTGTGACAAGTGCATTAGCATAAAAAGGGACGGCGTAACATGACACGGTAAATGAATCGCACTGGAAATACAAACAGCGAGACACTCGCTCTTGTTTGGCGACCGGAGATACATCAAGTGCAGTTCCAATCGAAGCATGTTCAAAACGAGATTGAATTTCTACGGCGGACGGGTGTGATGTTAGCAGAGCGAGAGAGAGAGAGAAAAAACACCAGAGAGGACGAGTGCGAAAAATGGAGAGAAAAAGGAAACAGGTATCATCTTTCTGAAAGGTCAGGCACTCTCTCTTTCCTAACGCAAATGTGCTGGCCTTTTCAATGTTTCGTCAGCTTCAGTTCGCAATGGCCGGAACCTGTGGCTAAACCTGCAGGCCAGCGGTGAAGAATTCTGGGTAAAGTCCATCCTCAAATAGGGTTGGCATGAATGGAAGTTGGAACAATGAGTAATTTCAGCAAATTCAATTTAAAAGCTTTACCAGCGGTTAGGACTCCAAGAAACGCACCAGTACAGCCGTTACTGTAAATTTCTTAATTGCGAAATTTAAATTATGCACAAAAAGCACAAAATTGCACAAAAGTACTGTCCATCCAACAAGTCAAAGAGAACAAAACTGCCACTTCCTGAAAAACAGGTACTAAACATCACATACGTGAATTAGGAGAAGCTACCTGTTTTGTTTTTTTCTCAGTCTCAATGATTAGTAACACAAGTTATCATATGAGATTTAGTTAGAATTTCTTGCTCAAATTTCTTGCGCAAATTGTGCATTTATAACATATACATTATCACGAAACTCACAAACACTGCGGTATTCTCCATTCACCGGTTGTTGACGTTTGCAAATTCTGCAAATAAAGACGTCACTATCGGTCGCAGTTTAACTATCGACTACCGAGAAGGAAAATGACTCTCTATACAGTAAACAATTCCTGTATTTCTGGCAGCAGGATGCAAGTAACTTAGTGTAGTAACTGTAACTTACTTTAAATTTATGTTATTTACGGGCAACAGTTTGTTCAAAGACAAATGAACATTAAACATTAAAAAGTCTTTATCTTTACAGGAAAAAATAAATAAAATAACAGCCTCATGCAAAGCATTTCTGGGAACCAATATCAGAAAAAACAGAACAATTAATTTTAGCTGCAAAATGTGTTTCCATATCCCATTTTTCACATTAATTATTTTTCGCACAAGACAAAGCCTAGCTCAAGAACATGCTTTTCATCACTTGTGCCTGATGCAAAACTTAAAAAATGAGTGCTATCAGGTATATTTCGGGTAAAAAATATATATTATTTGTTTAGTTTCCATTCAGCTCACAACTATGATGATTTAAGCTTCTGAGAATTTCCAAATTTACATCCAATAAATTCAACACAGCTAATTCTGGGAAATGAAGTCCTCTTCCATGCTGCTAATGTATTAAATATGTTGATATAAAATAAAACACAGTTCTGTACGTTGCATTTTATACATCAACCTTAAAAGTCTATATTTAAGTAAGGCCTTTTCAAAATTTGTTTTGACGAATTGTACTGTTATAGCTTACAATTTAAATTCTACATTCTACAATTTTGCATTGTTTTCTTGAATTATAATTGCTAAGGCAATCCCTATTGACTGTTAGAATTCAGTATCACACCTGAACCACTGAACTCAAATACATACAATTCTGATCACGAATGCACCAATATGCCTTTTTCTAATTATTTACACCAATTTCATTTTTTATTTTGCCTTGCAAGATAATCCCAAAACAGCCAAGCTGCACCTCAAATAAACCTGCGCGCTTGCCCCAAACCTCTCCAAATCCTCACCTTTGCGTTCCACATGACAACTCGCTGCCAGACATGCTGGCTGAAGCAGTTTTTCCCTATTCGTCTCAGCTTGGGAATCAATTCAGCAGGGAGGCTTTCCTCTCATTACCCCCGCAGGGCTCAGAAAGCGCAGCCGCCCTCTGCAAAAACCTGGTCACGGTGGAACCGAGACGGTTAGCGCGGATGCACCTCGGCGGACCGGCTGATGTGTGTGTGTGAACGTGGATGAGCATTACATGTTAAAAGCAGAGGGCTATATTTGTGCTGGTGATGAATAAGGATGCAAAAACACGCCTCGCTGAGGGAATTCGAGCCTGTGCGTCTCTTTCGCCAGCAGATGCTGCTGTGCCACAACCAGACAGCAAGCCGTTCTCCAGACGCAGAGAGCCCGTGTGTGTCCGTTGCCTCCTGTGTGTATCGGCGGGACGTAATGAGCAGCTGGGGAGATGTGGGCTCTCTCAGATTACGCCTCACTCTATAATTCTGTCGGATGTTGCAAACGAATCAGCAGCAGTTAATAGGAGTAACGACCTTGGCGGTGAATTCCAGCGCCCTTCGCAGCGTTCCTGCCTAAACGTGTGCCGTCCTATTAGTTTGGCCATAAACCACATGTTTCATGTAAATCTGTTGAAGCGCATGCAATGAATAGGCGAAAGGCCGTTCAATTATACAGCGGATGCCGTTCTATGAATGACGTACGGGTCAACGTTTGTGCTAATGCAGGTATTGCTTCGCGGTTCATGGAAACTTCTTGGAGTGTTGATGCACAATGTGAGTCGAGGCTGCTGTGTAGGAGGCGTTTGTGTTGTTTGCGAGCACAAGGACACGGCTCAAGGTGTTATTCCATCTGGGCTGTTAAGAGTCACGAGAAGTCCATTATTCTGGAACTCTTCTCCTTGCTCTATTTACACTTCTGTACATTTAGTAGGCAAAGAGGCATCTCTTTAAAGCGATTCATTTAAAAGTGTCAGTAGAGAAAATGAAAGAAATGCTTCTTAAGCAGCAAATCAGCATATTAGATTGACTAGGTTGAAGGATCAGGTTTGGAGTAAAGATGCTGAAAATTCAGTTTTGCATCCCAAAATAAATTCTGTTTTAAAATATTTTAAAATAGAAAACTTGTAATAATTTTTCACTTATTTTACAGCATTTGTGATTAGAAAAAAAACAGCCTTTGCTAGCATAGAGTATGAAACAAATGCATAAAAAGGCATTTTATATAACATGAAAACATGTCAGCATTTTTTGTAAATTTTCTCATTGAAATAGTTTTTAGTGTAACACAAAAAGAAAAAAAAAACATACTGTAGTGATTTTCTATAATGTGAAAAAAAACCACTTATAAATGTAAAAATATACATTTTATGGCCATACGGGACATGAAAAGTCATTACTCACTGGAAACCACATCAACAATGTCAAAGGTTCAAACGTATTTCATCATTTCTGTTCCATGGAAGAAAGAAACAACACGAGGGTGAGTCAATGAAGACAAAAACGTGGTTTAGAGGTGTTTCTCTACTATCCTGCAGCTTCTAAAGAAGCCCAGTCTATTAAACACAATGAATAATACACAGAATACTCTTTTCTCCAGCCTCACAGCAAGAGAAGGTGCGGAAGACAGAGAGAGAAACAAAGGCTGCCACCTCACTTTCTCCCCAAGAGACAGACGTGATCTCTCTTCTCTTCTCACTCGGCGTCTTCTTTGTCTTTCGTTTATTTACTTCTCCTTGGTTTTCTTGTGCACTCTTTAACTTTTCCTTCCCTCTGCATTCCCAACTTCCTCTCCTTTCGTTCTTTTTTTGGCTGCGGGCAGAGTGCATTTCCATACATTTCCATTCATAATGAATGGGTAACCATCCCTCGGGCGGCCAACTTTCTACCCTCTTTCTTTATAAAGCATCTCTCTCTCTTTCTCTCCTCATCGTTCTTCTCACGCAGGTTTGATTCCAGCTGTTGATAAAACAATGCCGGCGCATCTTGGGAGCAGGTGACGCCGCCAATTACTCCGCAATTACCTGGGTAATTATGCAAACGCGGAGCTCAGAGGAGGGAAGTCTGCGCCGTCTGCGAGCTGTTCGAGGGAACGAGGAGAGCGTGTGTGCCTCCACCAGGCCACCGTCCTGCTAAAATGAGCTTAATTAAAGCTGAGAGAGACTTTTTGCTATGTTCAAACTCACAAGTCATCGGCTAACAAACAGATGTTGAACTGGAGGAAGAGGAGGAGGTCCTTACAATCTGCTGTTAAAGAAGGGATTATTACAATAATGAGAGTGGCATTTAGAAGTATGGTAATGGTGCTAAAAAGCTTTATTTTGGTCAAATAAACTTACATTGAAATATGACCTGGATATGATGTTTGGTGAGATGTAGCACTGATGGTTTGTTTGATTGTCATTACATTAATACAAGTTTTATAATGCTGATTATAATATATACTACAGCATTTTCATATAATTTTGCTGATAATACCAATTTGTTTTTCCAGTAGACTCTGGTGTCATTTCTCATTCCTAATCATTTTTGGCAGTGTAGGACCCTGGAAGTGAAACAGTGGTCTGGACTATTGGAAGAGTTGCTTCATTTCACTCTGGGCAGAAATTCAAGACAGGCTTCTTGGACTCTATAATGGGCTTAAAACAAAAAAATCTAACAAAAAACATACCACACCAAATCCCATATTCATATAGAATAGAAGCTATCAATCTTTTCTACTATACTGTATATAACCGTTTACACTTTTTAACAAAATAACAATAATAAAACATTAAAATTAATAAATAAATGGTGATTTATAAGGCTAATGTAGACTAATGTGATTTCTAATATCACCCATGATATAAAAATTTATACTTATTTTAATCTTAATAATATTAAATACATTATAATAAAAAATAATAATTATATTTATAAATATTATTTTAAATCATGTAATAGTATATATATATTTTTTATTTTTTTAAATAATTTTTTTAATTTTTTTATTATTTTATTTTAATTTATTATTTTATATTTTATTTTTTATTTTTTTGGTAGTATATTTGTTGCAGTGTTATGGTTAATACAAATGTCTATTTTTTTATTTTTTTTTAAACAAAATGACTTTTTTGTATATTAAAATGCTCATATAAATAAAATATCTATCTAGGACAAGAGCAAAAACAATGATTTTCTGTTTACTGCAAACAAATGTATCTAAACCATATTCTGGGTCCCTAAATAAGCATTCTGGGCTCTAAACTGAGAAGACATAAAAACAGCCCACTTTCATGATGACTGGACACTGACAAATAAAAGAACAGCGGGTGATGAGTCACTGGCCGCCAGTGAATCACTTGTCCGTGCTCATCTCGGGACGATTTCTCTTCCATATCGTGTCAAAAGACAGTGGGAGTTCAGCTGGGAAAACCTGTTTGTGGATAATCACACGTCTGCTCTACCTGAAGCCTGTTACCATAACGACAGAGAGTGATGAGAGGTCACCAGACGGGCTGCCTGCAGTTGACCTATTGACCCCTGAATCATAGGACTAGCAGAGCAGCGCAACCCAGTGACCCGGAGAGCAGGACGGGCCATCGGAGTAAGATTCGCCATTCCTTCTAACAACACAGGTTTGTCACTAGTCCTGCAGTCAATCAGCGGAAAACATATTTAAGCGGCAAAAACAATCTCTGACAAGCAGACACTGCAGCGCAGGGGACGAGGGAGGCTCGCATGCAAATGTGAACGTGTGTTTCTCGTCATGGCTTTTTGGGTGTCATCTTCTGTTGTCTGTGGATTTGAAGGATGCAAATGAATGTGTTTATGCAGGAGGCAGAGGGTGGAGTGAGAGAGAGCGGATAAGTTTTGGATTTGCTGTAGTATGCATGCGGCTCTGTTTTGTGAGTTTGAATGGCTTTTCAATATGAAAAGAATTCACTAAGAATGGATTGCACATGCTGTCTGCGTTGTATTAAGAGTTTTATGAACTAAAGCATGGAGGAAAAAACTATTCTGATTATATCTTGCAATTCTGACCTTTTCTTAAAAATGAATTTGGGACTGACTTTCTTTTCACAATTGTGAATTTCTCAAGAATTTGACTGTGTTTCTCAGAATTGTGAGGTATAAAAACTCACAGTTCTGACTTTTAATTTTGCAACAAAATGTTCACATCTCGCAATTTTGACTTCATTTCTTAGAAGAGAAATTATTTCTCTTAGAATTTGCAAGTTTATATCTCACATGTCTGACTTTTTATTGCAATAGTAAGATTACATCTTGCAATTTTGACTTCATTTCTCAGAATTGTGTGGTAGAAACCCTCTACTGGGATGTATTAAGGCCAGTTCTGAAAAATACAATTTCCTTAAAAATTGCACGTATAACATATAACATTCAATTACGTGTTTATGTCACACAATTCAGAGGAAAAAGTCAGAATCGTGAGATTTAAAGTCACAATTAAAAGTCTAAATTTGACCAAAGATAATACATGATTTTTAAAAAAAAATAATTTTTAATGAGTGGTTCAAGCAAGCTTCCATACTAAACAAATCCTACACACTGGCTCTTTAACATGTCAAAAAAGCTCCTCATGGCAGGTCTGGACACGTGCCCAGTTCTAACGCCATCTAACTGCATCATTCGATTGTTCAGTGAATCCACCCCCGTGTGTTTTTAATGTGTGAAGTCCACAAGTCCTCACAACAGAAGATATTAAAAAACAAACAGTGGCACGTAAACAAAACCAGAGTAGAAAAACAGAGAGTGAGAAAAATTCAGAAATAAAAGGCGGATATAAAAGCCCTTTCCACTGCACTCCACAGCCAATGTGCAGAAATTAATTGAGTGAAAGAGATCTGCTGTTTAAAGGTGAAATAGGTTACGGGTGGAAGTGAAACAATTGTTTTCTGTTTGCCTGAGGCTGTGTATCTTCCACTCGAGTTCTCCTGCTCCGTTTCTCTCTTTTTCCTCCTGACTGCCCTCACATCATGTTTAAACACACAAAACGGATAGTTGGTACTAGATGCTGATTGGACAATGCATCAGTGTTAAAATATGCTTTTATAATAATTCTGAATTACACTGTATTGGTGTGGTGGGAAATATTGATTACAAACATACATTCATACACACTAATTCAATAAAATAGCCCATATTAGTATGTTGTTTCACTGAACTGTGAGTCGAGTGTCCTGTGTAGTAGGTGCTACATGCATGATAGCAGCTGTCTGTAGAGTGATCCAGGTCTGTGACCGTTTTCTTTCTTTCTTTTTTTTATAGGCTCATTTTCCAACTCCCCTAGAGTTAAACAGCTGTGTTTTTCCGCTTTTGAATGCATTCAGCCGATCTCCGGGTCTGGCGATAGCACTATTAGCTTAGCTTAGCATAGCTCATTGACTCTAATTAGTCTCAAAAATGACCAGAGTAGGGGTTTAACGATTTGTGAATGCATCATGGTGTGTGTCAGCAGATGTTGTTGTTTTAATGTCATAAATGTATTTTTATTGTTGTTAGCATAACTGTTGCAACTAAACATACATTTGTTTAGCGTCTTAAAGGAACAAGTGGAGTGTTCCTTTACGATGCTCCCTTTTAAGACAGCAGACTTTTTTTGGGGCAGCTCACCAGTTTTTGGATTGGAGCTTAAAATCACAAGAACAACCATGAATGCCCTGTATTGCTTAATGCCTCTCTCTTCTTGTTCTGTTCTCTGGAGACTTTATTTTGCACACTTGCGTGAGCTGCGCATTTCTCCTCTGTGATTTACGCTTTGAAAGTTCTCTCCGGATTGAGAACGTAATTCTGTTTTTGTGTTTCACGTCAGATGTCTGGCTGAAGGAGTCAGTATGGGGTGTGTTTATGAGCGTTTAGTGTGTTTACTCGGACGGGTCTTTTGAGCTCCACGGATCAACCGTACATGTACGGGAGGGTATTAGCGACCGCATGCAAGCGTAACCTGCCTGTCATGCCACAAAAAACACAAAGTGAAAAGCCTGAAAAGCGACTCAATTTGCCGCTCTGTAGGAAAGGCTTGTTAGACGCTCTGAATCAAAGAGTCACGTGTTTGTCTAGAAGAAAAACTCTACAGGAAACATATGGACATAAAATCAAAAATGACATGTGCCGTGAAATAGTAGTTTTTAACTAGATTTGTTACATGTTTAAAGAAACATGTGGAGGCTGTTTCCATGGATGTGCTGCAGCTGATAAAGTGTTGGGCAATCCAATTCACAAACATACGACACACATTAGTCTAAACTAATGTAATTCACAAATGACTATCACAAGATGGTTCTTTTATTCTTTTTGTAGAAATCAGTCTGTAAAATCATTCACTGAATGAAATCAGTGAAAGTGGTTACTGAACCAAAATCAGACTCGCTTACTAAATCTTTAAATGTTTTCTTATTATATCAGCAATATGTACTTTATAGAAAATTTTGTGAACTTAAGGATATAAAATATTGAACTAAGATATTTGTAAGTAATTCAAATATAAAATTATAGAAATTATAAAATAAATGTTTTATATATATATATATATGAATAAATAGTAATAAAAAGTAATAGATATTCTATGATAATATTTTTATAATTGTTACATAAATATCTATTTTTATTTAATATTGCATAAATAATATTTAAAATTAAGTGATGTATATTTTATAAAACAGGCAAATATATATACAAATATATAATTACATTAAAAATATATATGATTAAAATGTATAATATAATTAAAATACAAATACAAATAAAAATATATAAAATAGAAATACTTTCTATATACAATGTGTTTTATTTATTTGATGCACACACACACACACACACACACACACACACACTATATATATGCTGTCCATTCTGAATACATTCCTGGGATTTCTTTAGTTAATTTAGTTTTATGAGTCTGCTGAAAACTCAAATACCTTTTTTTTCTACTCTTCCACCTGCACTCAAACTCAAGAGCAGCAGTCTATTGCACAACCGTGCACGGCTTTTCTCCTGAACTGTCTTTAAATAGTGATCTGGAAGTTAGCTGTCATACCCTGAAATAAAAACGAAGGCTCATATGAAAACCTTCAACATCTCATGACTTCTAAATTCTGTGATCATTGCTTCACGTTCAAGAATATTAAAACTGAGTCATTTATCACTATAACAGTATGTAAAATATTTTCAAGCATCTAATAGAGATCTTTTACCTAGTAACCTTTCATAGACATAACAAACTCCCTCTTCTTAAAAACACCTCATATTACGTGTGCCATGCTGAAAAATATCAAATGTAACTTTTTAATAATCGCAGAATTGTTAGAAAGTGAGGGATCACATTCATAAATGTTTTCAAGGGGAAATATGAGTTCGACTTCCTGGATGACTCCGCACTGATCTATTTATATCAGAATTCAGTGTCATAAACCGTCATACTGAGTTAAAGCCAAACATTCATGCTGCCAGGTATGTTGACTCAGGCTCTTCTTTTACACCTCTGCTAGTATCAAGTGAAACATTAGGTCAGGAAGAAGAGCACTAACTGTGGAGACCAACCTCATCCACCCTAAACCTGCTCACAACAAAGTTATAGATTTTCTTCCCCAGCAAGAAAAAGCTACTTATACTACTGCAAGAACAATAACATGATGTTATACTGCTAACTAACACACTGTTACTGAAGACACTGAACCTCTCCAAAAGCTTACAGATACAAATGAACCCTTAAAAGGACAAAGATAATTTAGAACATTACCTTATTGCTTATTACCTTGTTTTTAATGTTTATATCACTCAAATTAACTGAAAAACACAACAACAACAAAAAAAATATTTTCTCATAAACTAAACATTCATCTAAATGTAAAGGGCCTTTTAATCTCTCAGTTGTCATTGCAATGAATTGCATGACCCATACAAGCCTGATGAATAGACATGATACTCAACACACCTTACATGTATGTAATTGCATGTGCTTTTGGTTAAGTATGATATTTTATACACAGACATTTAATTTGCAGATCATTTCAACACACTCAACATAATAGGCTGACACTTCAAAAACTTGCAAGACATTGCCAAATCTGGATGCTAAAATCCTAAAAAACACTTCCCTGGAAAAGACTGTGACAGCTTTACTAAGACCTGGGTGTTCCTCATAGACCCTTTTTACAAATATAGATAATTCAGGATTGTTAACTCTCTCTCCTACAAAGATCGCTCTAAGAAAACAACTGCAGAATTGTTTGTTCATGTGTCCACTGTCTGAGGAAAAAACACTGAACACAAATGGCCACTGCTTCTAAAAATAAATATTTGCAAGACCACCTGGATGTTTCACAAAGCTACTGGGAAGATATTCTGTGGACAGTTAAGAAAAAAGAGCACTGCATATCTCAAATGAAGCAGGGTGGAGGATGCTTTAATGCTGCTTCGCTACTTCTTCAGGATCTGGACACTCAGGTTACAGTTTCAAAAATTACAACTGTTCTTTTGTGCATTTGCCGTATTTAGTGATCAGCCATTAAAACCTAATCAAACATCCATGAATGGGTTTAATCAAAGTCAGGCTACAGAAGGGGCATGTCTGACTGTGACGTATATTTTGGCAAAAAAAAAAAAAATTGAAAGTCACTTTAATGACTAGGACATTTCCAAAATTTGGAAGTGTAATACAGATATTTGAATGCCTATGTGAAGCGCATGTTAACCATTTGATGTGTCACTGATCATCAACATTCATCTAAAATAGTGATGCTGACTCACTTTGTCTGGTCATTGCTCTGCAAAGATGGGAACACCCCAAAATAAACACAGGTGAACATAGTCTTTACTGTTGCAACTAAATACATTTATAATCAGAGAACATTCTAGAAAACGTCAAGATGAAGCGAAAGATCTGCTACATGTATGATTCCTTGATTTCCTTGAAACTTGTTTTCGCAACGTATTGGCACTCATCTGCCCAAACAGTTTACATTACCAAACCAAGAGCACATGCCGTGCTGGGACTGGATTGAAATCTGCCAGGTCACAAACCAGTCACAGTCTGAACTCTTATGATTTTGTAGGAGCAGAAGGACCCCAAGTTCTTTAGAAAAGCACTGAAGTCTTGTTAGGTTACACTTTATTTTAAGATGTGCTTGGTATAGTATAATTATACATTTAAATACTTGATATTGTGCACTTACATAGTTATGGTTAGGATATTGTTTGGTTAATGTATTGTTATTATTATAGTAAGTACCAAACAATACATTTTTAATGTCAACCCAGGATGAAATTTGTCTTTGTTTGACCAAACCAGCGAAAACCAAATCCACCGACAGACACAGAGGGCAATAAAACAAACTAATCACACAGAGGATGAGTTGGTCCTTTGAAAATACACTATGTAAACCATATTAGTAGTCACTCTCACTTAGTTGAATAAAATAAAAGAAGCATGTTGAAAATGTAAAGCAATATATTACACGCATATATAATATAATATAACAATGCAGGTTGATTTAAAGGTGTGCCAGCACTGCGCAGGCTATGTCAATTTGTAAAGCACAAAGTTATATATGCCACTCCATATATTTTGAACATGTATTGTCATTATAATAGTAAGTACATGTAACATGTAACAAAGACAGCTTAACATAAAGTGTTATTTATTTAAACAAAATATGTATTTCATTAATACAGTGAGAACATATGAACAAGATTTCTAATAAATTTACATTATCACATGCAGGTTCATCAACTGTTATGCTGACAATGTCTAAAGTTCTGCAGTTGAATAAAATAAAAGAAGCCTGTTTTAAATATAATAAATATAATATAGGGTCATATGATATAATATAATATATAGAGATGATGCCAATTTGTAAAGGGCTGCAAAAAGAGTAAGCACAAAGTTATTCTATGTTACTCACAGTGTGTATTTAGAAGAAGCTGTTTGTAATTACATCTCGTGCTTCACCATTTCTAATAACATGTAAGAGCATATGTGTCATGGACGCTATAATGTAAAGTGTTGCCCCGGCGTCACCCTCTATTTTTGCCGTGACTTTGTCATGCAGGGCCGGTGACCGCACAGTTTACAAATGAGAGGACATGCCCACGACAGTCCAGAAATAAGTGCGTCTCCTCTGGCCAATCGCTGCTGTCTCATTCATTTTAACCAATCCGATCTATCACAGTTATCCTTCAGAATTAGAAAACTGCTCGTCATACTCCACTATATACAGCATGACATCAGTGTGATGTAATCCCCGGGGTCCTGGGTGCATTTAAACCCCCTTCATTCACTCACGCCTCATTTCAAACAGAGTTTCACTTCTGCGAAGTGTGGAGCAGCAAATCGTCATATTCTTCAAACTCCAAGTGTCCGTTAAGACGTCGCGACTACATTCGCCAGGGAACTGAGAATTAAAAACGGGGACTGGCCGCCTTGTAAACCGTAAATCGGATAATCCATCATCGTCTCGACAGAAGATCACTTTTCACAAGTGTCCGTGAAAGCCTCCGTCCAGGTTTTGATCTGCGTTGCAGCGAACGCGCCTCTGGCACTCTCCCGCGAAAGTTACGAGCTGAGTTTCCAGCATTGCGAGGATAAAAGCAAGAGTTCGTCATGAGCAATTACACACATTTAGAGGATCAGCCGCCACAATACTACCAGGGCACAGACTTCGGGGAAGAGGAAGAAGAGGAGATGCCAGCGACAGAGAAAGAGCTGGCCGAGGACGCGCCGTGGAAGAAGATCCAGCAGAACACCTTCACCAGGTGGTGCAATGAACATCTCAAATGCGTCAATAAGAGCCTCACTGACCTCCAGAGGGACCTGGGCGATGGCCTCAAGCTGATCTCGCTCCTGGAGGTGCTCAGTCAGAAGAAAATGTACAGAAAGCATCATGTCAGACCAAACTTCAGACAAATGAAGCTGGAGAACGTGTCGGTGGCGCTGGAGTTTCTGGACCGGGAGCGAATCAAACTGGTGTCAATAGGTAAGATCCGCTTTAATAAGCGGCTAATCGTGATTTTTAATTAATTATAATAAATTCGGTTTATTCAAACTTTGAAGGAGAGATAATAATAACTAATACAACAACAATAATAATATTAATAAGAATAAACAAATGTAAACTCTAAAAATCTGAAACATTTACATTAACTAATTGTATTTGCTAATATTAAAAATATGACTGCATAAAAGAGCAGTAAATTGTGCAAGCTGTTTTCAAGTCAGTTCAGTTTTTTTAGGCATAAAAGCTCCTTAATATAACAACATGCCTCTTTTTACGAAGTTATCACACACTAACGTGTTTTGTATCTGCACTGTTGTACCTCAGTAAGCATGACCTCTGTCACAAACACACAGGAAGATTATCAGAGTCAAACGCTCAGTACTTTTCCTCACTCTCTCGAAGTTGAGCTGTCAGAGTTTGGGAGCTGTATATCAGCTGCTTGTACAAGTAGCTCACACTGGATATCTGTGTCAGTGAAATGGAAAATAGTTCTGAAGGGCTGCAGCTTCTTTGCTAAATAAAGGTGAAAGGTTGTATCAGATCTGTCCAGACATATGATAATAGCTTGCTGAGTAAACTGCAATGCAGCTACTTCATTGTGATTCATGTTTAGAGCTGTTATACAGAAAACCACTCACAATAAACCAGTAGAGAACTGACTCCTCTGGATATCAGTGTCAGTACAGAGACACTAAAGAGCTACTATCAATACAAATATCTGCCTTTTTATATTCTTTAAAGTACACTGTTTGTCATTAAATATAGTGACCGTCCATGTTGATACTATAGTCCATTTGCTCACTCGGTTTCCTTTTGATTGACTTGGACCTGTGCAGACAGCAAAGCTATTGTTGATGGGAACCTGAAGCTGATTCTGGGTCTGATCTGGACACTCATTCTCCATTACTCCATCTCCATGCCCATGTGGGATGATGAGGATGATGAAGAGGTTAAGAAACTCACGCCCAAACAAAGGCTGCTGGGCTGGATTCAGAACAAGGTACCGGAGCTGCCTATTAACAATTTTAACAAGGACTGGAGGGATGGCAAGGCCCTCGGTGCCCTTGTGGACAACTGTGCCCCTGGTAAGTACACATTCTGATATAACCAAGTTTGCATGGTTTGACTCTAACATAAGGGCAAAAACAAAATTGTATTAATTTAATAAATATCATTTATAGTGTGAGGATATGTATATTCTCTTTTTTAATTTTCTAGCAGCTCAGTTTATTTTTGCCATTGGCAAGAACAAAAATAAATATGGCAACAGTAAAATAAAATGTGTATTATAAGAAAGGCTAAATTATACAATACAACAGAGATTGAGAGCTTTATATATTTACTGCATCTAAATCATGAGCTATTTTCTGAGCTTACTGAGGAGAGGAGTAATGAACTAAAGTGTTTACTTCGGTGTAGCTGAAATGAAACAGTCCCTGCGAGACAGTCATGACCATACAGGGTGTTGCTGGCTTTTGACAAATCACAGCATAGCTATTATCATTATATATTATGCGGGTTATATTATAAGTCTCTTTAGACATTCTTTACGAACAATTTCTAATAAACAGACCAGGTTTAAGTCATATTTGATGTAACTTTTTAATGTATTTTCTATGGCCTGAATCTTTAGAAGAATGATTCACTCGTATTATTTTAACTCTTTGTGTAGGTCTGTGCCCTGACTGGCAAACATGGGACCCCAGTAAGCCTGTTGCAAATGCTCGTGAGGCCATGCAACAGGCCGATGACTGGCTCGGCGTGCCTCAGGTGAACGTCCACTAAACATAAACACCACATGTTCTGCTAGTACATTTATTTACTCTACAACTACAAGGAAGTTAGCATCATGGGGTTGTGTAAAATGTTAGAGGTTCCAGCAATTTGACACACAGTGCTGCCTGCTCCATTATCCTCATGGGATAAGTGTGAGATGCCACGCATGGTGTAGGGTATGTGTCATAAATTCTTGGTGCTGACTGTCGAGGGGATGTGGGAGGGGTCTGGCTTAGTAAATCCTGTCCTTGACTTGTTGAAGGCTGCTCTCAAACCTCAGCACTAAATATAGTACCTTAAGAGATTGCCACTCCCTTATGATGCTAGAACAAACATGATGGTTAAAGAAAATGCACTGTTTATCATTCTCACAACAAATGGGCCGTATGACTAGTTCACTAGTTTCTGGAAATTTAATGCAGTAGTTTTCTGAACACATACAGTACGTTCGCAACTTAACAGCAATGATGGATGGAAGGATGACTTTATATGTAATACTATAACACATCTTTGATCTGTAGGTGATAGCTCCAGAGGAGATTGTGGATCCAGATGTGGATGAGCATTCAGTGATGACGTACCTCTCTCAGTTTCCCAAAGCTAAACTAAAGCCTGGAGCTCCTGTCAAGCCAAAGCAGCTGCACCCCAAAAAGGCTAAGGCCTATGGACCAGGTGAGCAAACCACATGCTCATAAATAGATGCAGTTGCCTTAAAACATCACAAAAATTGCTGTCAACACAAGCTCATAGTGCATTTTTAAAGCTACACATGCAAATCATTTTTGTTTTTTAATTTATTGAAATTTATACATCATCTGAAAGCTGAATAAATAAGCTTTCCATTGATTTGTGGTTTGTTAGGATAAACAATATTATTGAGATACAGAGGGTGCAAAAAATCTAAATATTGAGAAAATCGCCTTTAAAGCCATCCAAATGAAGTCCTTAGCAATAACTTTTAATATATTTACAATTTATTTTTGGCTATTGCTACAAATATACCTGTGCTACTTATGAGTGCTTTTGTGGTGAATTGTAACATATAATATATAAAGCTTGTGCATAACAGTTTTTTATCAATTAAAACAGGCATTGAGCCTCAGGGGAACATGGTTTTGAAGCCAGCTGTTTTTACTGTGGAAACACTGGAAGCAGGACTTGGAGAAGTGATCGTGTATGTAGAGGACCCAGAGCATCACACTGAAGAGGTTTGTTCCCTTAATGTTCTGTAACTATTGCATCAATGTGAAACAAACCATCAATGATGTTTTAAACTAGAATGAGTATTTTTATTTTGTTAGGCTAAAGTTGTCCCCAACAATGACAAGAAAAGAACATTCTCTGTCACATATGTGCCCAAAGTTGAGGGGCCCCACAAGGTATGCATTCATACAAGAACATGGTTGACCTTTCAATGTCCATTTTAGTGTGAAATCCGCTTTGCTCTCTGTGGCATGGTTGTTTATTTATCTTTACATATATTCCAGGTGAAAGTGCTCTTTGCTGGTCAGGACATTGATAAGAGCCCCTTCATGGTGAATGTGGCAAAAGCTATGGGTGATCCCAAAAAAGTTCAGGCACGAGGTCCAGGTCTGGAGCCAGTGGGCAATGTGGCTCATAAGCCTACTTATTTTGACATCTACACTGCAGGTGAGCAAAAGGCACAGACTTCTTTTGGAAAAGCCTTTTTCTATATGAAGGTGACCTCAAGACCCTGTCTCACCATTTTCAGGTGCTGGGGCTGGAGATGTTAGTGTGGTCATTGTTGACCCTCAGAATAAAAACAACACTGTGGAAGTTCTTCTGGAAAACAAGGGTGATAACATCTTCCGTTGCACCTACAAACCTCTGCAAGAAGGGCCACACACCATCCATGTGAGCTTTGCTGGGCAGCCGATACCCAACAGTCCCTTTAAAGTGCAAGTCTCTGAAGGTGAGCTTCTGATAACTTTACTTTCTTGCATGTCTTGCTGTCTTATTAAGATATTCCTCAAATATCTTTAAATGTGTCGGTCATATTGGAACAGTACATGGGCAACAATCAATAACAGACAAAGAATCTCCACACAAACAATTGTTTATTTTGTAGCACAACCTAAACCTTCTTCTGGGGCTCCGAAGCAGGTACTTGCTCATACAAAAAAAGGTGCGCTGTCGCTCGACTTCAATCCGCATCTCTTTGTTTATATTACATGGGCAACTGTATCCAAGCTTAGCTTCTTGCTTATATGCAGCAGCTTGATTAGTGACATGCATTAAACACCCACTTTGAGGCATAGTAGGAATAAGGCAAATGTTGGAGGAACGCAGAGCAGCAAAGACTGACTACATGAACTACAAAACTACAATAAAATCTGAAGCCGTAAAAGCACAGTATATTTGAATGCCATGGAAAAAAACAAACAAACAAACAAACAAAACCCAGAAAGTATTTTGGGCTTGGATGTAACATTGCCGGTTTGGAGGTTTATAAAACGACCTTTCCAGTTATGTATGACCTATGATCTGACATTATAAAGCTAATCGTATTTTATGGATGTTCTGTGTACTGAATATTTTATAATTTATAATTTTTGACTTGCTCTGATGAGGATCTGTGACAACTGAACACATTTTGTCATCAAAGCAACCAATAAGAAGCACAGCACCTCGCTTGATATTACTAACACTGCTTCCGTCTGTGCATTTGGAGATGTTTTGGGCATTTTATAATCTGTTTGCTTTTTTTTCCTTCCCATTAGCAAGCAATGCAAATGCCTGCCGTGCCACTGGAAGAGGGCTGCAGCCTAAGGGTGTTCGTGTAAAGGAGGTGGCAGATTTCACTGTTTTTACCAAAGGAGCAGGAACTGGAGAACTGAAGGTCTCCGTGAAAGGGCCTGGTGAGTAATTTTTAAATTTACTGTTTTTAATTCTTAGGTTAAATGCTGATGACTGAATGTGAATTTTTCAGGAGGAGTAGAGGTGCCTGTGAAAGTACGAGATGTGGGTGATGGAGTATACAAGTGTGATTATTGTCCTGTTAAGCCCGGAAAATATACTGTAAACATCACATGGGGAGGCCAACCTATTCCACGCAGGTAGGAGCAAATAGGATAACCTAGTTTATCCATTGTAATGCAAATATACTTACCTTTTTATTTCAGTGTTTCCAGCTCTATATTTATGTATTATGTTTATTTTAGCCCATTTGAAGTAGAGGTCAGCAAGGAGGCTGGACCACAGAAGGTGCGGGCTTGGGGTCCTGGCTTGAAAACTGGAATGGTTGGCAAGTCAGCTGATTTTGTTGTTGAAGCTATTGGTACAGAAGTAGGATCTCTAGGTAGGTAATTCTAGATGACGAAAAACATAATTTTCTTGTATGCATACACATTTTTACATGCCATTACTTTATTTAAAGGCTTTTCTATTGAGGGTCCCTCTCAGGCAAAGATAGAGTGTGAAGATAAAGGTGATGGTTCCTGTGATGTGCGTTACTGGCCCACTGAACCCGGAGATTATGCGGTTCATGTCGTCTGTGATGATGAAGATATCAAGGACAGCCCCTTCATGGCCCATATACTTCCAGCAGCCAATGATGTCTTCCCTGAGAAGGTGATTAACATATGAAAATAATGTTCGAAGACAGTAACCAATATTTGCTGTGTTATTGATCGAAGGATCTCATGTGCAGGTCAAAGCATTCGGGCCAGGCCTGGAGCCCACTGGAGTTATTGTCAACAAATCAACACAGTTCACTGTTGATGCTCGACAAGCTGGCAAAGGCAGTCTGAAGATCTATGCTCAGGTGTGTCTCATGTGTAATAGTCTCAAAGTTTTCCTTTGGAAATGATGACAGGCTAAGGTTAAACTTCAGTCTTGTAAGCAGAATCAGCATTACAGGGTAACAGAGGACAATGTGTACCAATCACACCAATGAATCATTGAAAATGAATCATTTTGTTTCTGCAAACTGGCTAAATGGTGACCTACTGGTCTTTTCTTCTAGGATGCTGAAGGCTGTGTGATTGACATTCAGATTACTGATAAAAGAGATGGCACTTTTGTTTGTACATATGTTCCTACCAAACCAGTAAAGCACACCATCATAATTACCTGGGGGGAGGTCAATGTACCCAAGAGTCCCTTTAGAGTGAGTATTCCCAGTGTAGTAATTTGTACTATGTTGTGATTGAGCAACACCATTAGATGGGCCATTGTTTCAGCTTCAACCTTGTTGTTTATACATTATTGCTTATAAATCTTTCCTCAAAGGTCCTTGTTGGTGAAGGCTGTCACCCTGACAAAGTCAAGGTCTTTGGGCCTGGAGTTGAGAAAACTGGCCTAAAGGCAAATGAGCCCACCTACTTCACTGTTGACTGCAGTGAAGCCGGCCAAGGTTTGCAAAACAAGTTTGTTTATTTATTACATGAAAGATAGTAAATGTTGCTAACCATTCTGACTATATTGTAGGTGATATCAGCATTGGGATCAAATGTGCCCCAGGTGTTGTGGGTCCAGCAGAGGCAGATATTGATTTTGACATAATTAAAAATGATAATGACACCTTCACTGTCAAATACACGCCCCCTGGCCCTGGCCGTTACACCATCATGGTGCTCTTTGCAGATCAGGTAAAGCAGCCTTCTTGCTTCTTGCCAAAAACCGATTGTACACTAAGGCTCAATGAACATCTCAAACTCTACTGTGTTTATCCCAGGAAATTCCCATTAGCCCATTCAAAGTCAAGGTGGATCCTTCTCATGATGCTGGCAAAGTCAGGGCTGAAGGTCCTGGACTGAACAAGACAGGTGGGTGTAATAAACAACAGCAACTCCTTAAGCCCCAGAAAAAAATTGTTTTTCTTGACACAGCCCTGTTTTACAGGTGTTCAAGTCGATATTCCAACCCATTTCACCATCTTCACGAAGGGAGCAGGAAAGGCTAAACCAGAGGTGCACTTCAAAACTTCTGGCAAAGGAAACGCTGTTAAAGATTTTGAAATCATTGATAATCACGACTACTCCTACACCGTGAAATACACTGCTCTCCATCAGGTCAGGGTTCATGAACATCTGTTCCATTTTGGTTTTACTTTGAACATGAATGTTATTACAGTGGGATATAAAATGCCTAATCTTCTACAAAATAGGGTGAGATGGCTATCATGGTCACACACGGTGGAGATCCCATTCCTAAAAGTCCTTTCATGATCACAGTCGCCCCTCCTCTCGATCTTGGCAAAGTCAAAGTTCAAGGCCTCAATGAAAGTAAGCACATTAACTCAACAGTTGAACCAGAACTATCAACCATGAATACATACTGCTCCACAAGCTTACAAAACTGCATTTTTTGTTGCAGAAGTGGAAGTTGGAAAGGACCAGGAGTTTATTGTTAGCACAAAAGGGGCAGGTGGACAGGGTAAGGTAAATGTGACCATAACCTCGCCCTCCGGTAGAACAATACCTTGTAAGCTGGAATCAGACAAGACCAAAGAGACCACTTCTGTGAAATACATCCCACCCGAAGAAGGTCATTACAAGGTGGACATCAGCTATGATGGGAACCCCGTTCCAGGAAGTCCCTTCGATGTAGAGGGACTCATGCCTGCCGATCCCTCAAAGGTAAGATGAAATCATGTTTAATGGTTTCCTTTATTATTTAAATTATTGTATTATTGTATTATAAAACATTGTTTTTTTTATAGTATATGCTGCCAATTATAATTCTTAGAAAGAAAATTGGAACAAAAATTCTTCAGTTCCCCTTCTGAATTGTGTACTTTGCAAAAATTATACAAGCTCTATAATTGAACGTTACTGGATTTCACCCTAGGTTCAAGCCTATGGACCAGGACTTAAGGGTGGTGTTGTGGGACAGCCAGCACGGTTTACTATTGACACAAAAGGCGCTGGTGCTGGTGGTCTGGGTCTAACAGTGGAAGGCCCCTGCGAGGCTAAGATTGAGTGCCAAGACAACGGTGATGGAACCTGCTCTGTTGTCTACCTGCCCACAGAGGCTGGTGACTACAACATCAACATCCTATATGGGGAAGCTCATATCCCTGGATCTCCCTTTAAAGCTGTTGTCAAGCCAGCTCTGGATCCTGGCAGAGTTATAGTGAGTGGACCCGGACTGGAGAGGGCTAAAGCTGGTGAGGTGGCTACGTTCACAGTGGACTGCAGTAGAGCAGGGGAGGCTGAACTCACCATTGAGATTGTTTCTGATTCGGGGGCTCAGGCTGAAGTTTGTATTCAGAAGAACAATGATGGAACATTTTCTGTCACATACACCCCTCTCTTTCATGGCATACACACCATCACCATTAAATATGGAGGTCAGCAGGTGTCCAAGAGCCCCATACGTGTTCAGGTGGAGCCATCTGTGGACACAAGTGGGATTAAAGTGTACGGACCAGGAGTTGAACCCAGAGGTAGTATTTCAAAACTTTAATGGCAGCTTTCTGTTATTACTTTTATTAGTTATACCAAATTGCCCTGTTTTTTCTGTCGGTCAAGGGGTCCTTAAGGAGGTGACCACACACTTCATTGTAGATGCCCGGGCTCAGACTAAGACCAAAGGAAGAAATCATGTTAAGATTCGCATCATCAATCCTTCAGGCGCAAACACGGATGCATACATCACTGATAAGGGTGACGGCACATACAGAGTGGAATACACTGCTTTTGAAGATGGTACGTCATAGAAACACTGAACAAATGAGTAAAAAAGTGTTTGAATTATTTGGTAACACTTTAGCCTAGAAACCAATTTTCACTATTGACTAGTTGCATATTGATATGCATATTACCAGACCATTGAATGTTTATGAGGTACATAGAAATCCCATATTAATGGACAAAAGTCACAGTTAATAATGACAACTGGTCTCCAAAATAAAGTGTTACCATTTATTTTAATAAAAAAATGTAGTTTTAACATTAGATATGTTAATAAGCTTGTATGTATATAATACATCTTAGATGGGGTATATATAAAAACAGACCAAGGCATGTTTTTGGAAGCTTTTAGTGCTTAGCAGGGGAACAGAATGAGAGCACATGACAGATGCAGGGAGAGTTTATAAATAGGAAATGCATTGTAAAAAGAGATCATTAAATAGTTGTGTGCCTCACACAGTTGTACAGAAATACAGCTTTTATTAATACCAGTGACAGCTGCAGTTTCACAGTTAAAACAGAGCAGATAGCAAAAGCTATATGATATAACACTCTTGAATATTAACTATACTATAACTAAAGAAAAAACATGTTTAACACAGCTATATCCTATGGAGTAATATTGACACCTACAAACAAAATGCTTCAAATAAAAAACAAAACAATTATTTGCTTTGTGTAGGTTTGCACCTGATCGAAGTCTTTTATGATGATGTTGCTGTTCCCAAGAGCCCCTTTAAGGTGTCAGTTGTTGAAGGTTGTGACCCAACACGTGTTCGAGCTTATGGTCCAGGCTTGGAAGGTGGGCTAGTTAACAAACCCAACTGCTTCACAGTGGAGACAAGGTATATAAACATACTGTATATAATCATTGGTGCCTGAAGAGAAACTCATATTTGCTTTAAAGATGGATTATATTTGAGTCTCATCGTACATCCATGCTTATGGTTTAAGGGGTGCTGGGACCGGTGGTTTGGGCTTGACCATTGAAGGAGCATCAGAAGCCAAAATGTTCTGTAAGGACAACAAAGACGGTAGTTGCAGTGTTGAATACATGCCTTTCACTGCTGGAGACTATGATATTAATATCAATTTTGGAGGCCAGCCTATTCCAGGTAAAATACAAATATCTAAATACCTGCATGATTCAGCTACCTATAGACTATAACTGGGTAATCTTGCAAAGTTAATTATTAATCAGTCACTTTTATTGTATAGCGCTTTTAGCAATACAGATTGTAGAAAACATTGTGTGTGTGCATTTGGTTCTGGTGATCTGTCCACAGGACTCCACGGCATACGCAGAGGACTATAATGTGATAAGAGCTCTCTCAAGTACTGAGGAGCTAAGCTATTCAGGGCTTTATAAGTAATTAACAAGATTTTAAAATCTATACGATGTTTGATAGGGAGCCAGTGCAGTGTTGACA
>JAUCMT010000059.1:13082330-13101366 GCA_032357475.1 Enteromius thamalakanensis
ACATCCCAATAATCCCAAATACAATAATGGCAATATAATTAACCAATATTTGAATCCAAATTCGTGCGTGGATCACGAATGATGCCTGTCACTGAATTACATTGTAATCTTTTATGTAAGCCCATCACGCAATTTTTGATCATTACGTGATACTAACATGGAATTATGCATTAAAAGTTTGTGGTTATTTCACGCAATTTTGTGAGATCAGGTTGCAAATCAGGGTATGCATACAAATAGTAGGCCTAGTTTTGTATTTTTGTCCAGTCAATATTAAATTAATGAAATAACCAAATTTCACTTTGACTTCTTTCTAAAACATTAAAAAAAACATATCAAAACATTATAGTGTAGTAACGTGCATTTAAAAATGTTTCATACATGATACTCAATCAAACCTTGAACAGGGGTCAAGATGAGGTTAATGTAAAATGGGCTGCATTTTAAGCAGCTATAAATTTATTGATTCACCTCTTCATTAATGTAACCCTTGCTTCTTGATCATCACTTCCACTGTTAAAAAGTGACTAAGAGGGTAGAAGAACCAAGTTTGCTCTTTGTTTTGAGGGGTAATGTTTCCGATAATAATCTAGTCTCCTGCTGATTAATTATAACAGTAATTCATCTGTACATTAGTTTAACTTTTCTGATTCTCTCTCTTGATCTTCAATTCTGCCTATTAAAATACCATTGCACAGGCAGGCAGATGAAGACTTTGTTCAGTTTGCATTATAGTACAGCATGGGGGATAATGTTTCAGATAATAATCTAGTCTCCTGTTGATTAATTATAAAAATAAGAGGATTTAGTTTCAGATGCAGAATAGCAGGATAAGGTCGAAAGGAAGTCTCAAGTTCTTTCTCTGAAGTGTTAATGCCGGGAATAGCTTTTTTTTTTACTGAGAATATGATTGCCTCAGGTTAGACTTAAGCTTGTGGTAATCATGCTTGAAACCTCTGTTTACCACACTAATAATTGAACGAGAATGTTTGATTTGCATTTTTGCCCCAAACAAGTCCAAATTCAGATAGCATCTATATTTCCAAAACCTCAGAAAAAGGACAGGAATTGGGTATTGGATTTCTGGGAGCTGATGAAATGTCAGGTCAGTACATAGTTACTAGCAGTGTGTAACATTGTAGTTGTCTTCTCATTCCCTCCCTGTCTCGGTTTTACACTGTCTCACTATGTATTTCCAAAATGTCTATGACAGTAGCTTCTTTACCTCTAATCATCATCCCTTGAATAGCAAACAAAGCGTTGACACAAAATCATTACAAAAACACTGTTTGGTTGTTCTCATGTGTATCAGTTGGTGGTAAAATTTCAGGCAGCCCAGAGGCAACAACAAACAAATAGTCAAGACAGTAAATCTCAGAGGAAGAGAAAGTAGTTGATTCTAAATGTCTAAAATCATCACCTTTTGCTTGTACAATAACAGTGTGACAGCCTTGTGCAATATATTATTCATGATCTGTCTGTCTAAGAGATGCCTTGTTTTGTAGCCTATTCATAGCTATAGCGGTAAAAACGTATCAGTACCCTACGATATCATTAAATACTCTTATTCAGTTAGTGACAGTGAGGTACTCTGTTTAACAGCAAATATTCATATTTATTTTCAGAAGCAATGCAGACAGTTAAGTTAACAAATATTATGTGAAGTTGCAACTATCTTTCAATTTTCTGAAACACTCCTGGTGCTGGCACTAAACTAATTAGCACAGATGTCTCAGTTTGATAAAGATGTATTTTCATAGTAATATTATATGTGATGGCTGGGTGCCTAACATTAAATTTGCACTGTCTAAACATCTTTTAATGTACTGTGGCATATTAATAAGCATATGCCTGCTCCTTTTTGGATCATGATGAAACTTGGTAGGGTCTCCCAAGGCAAACAGGTCTTAGGTGACAGGCCAGACAAAGAGCAGTCAAAAAAAAAAATTATGGAAAGGATCACAAGTAAGATTGTGATCTGGAGCCAGGCCTGGGGTTGAGGCTCGTATGCGAGTGCCTGGTGGCCGGATCTTACCCCACAGGACCTGGCCGGGATCAGCCCGAAGGAGCAACCATAGGCCCACCACTTGCAGGAGGGACCGTAAGGGTCAAATGGATTGTGGGTTGGGCGGCGGTTGAGGCGGGGACCTCAATACCCAATCCTCGGACACAGAATCTGGCTCTTGGAACATGAAATGTCACCTCGCTGGGGTGGAAGGAGCCTGAGTTAGTGTGGGATGTTGAGAGGTACCGACTAGAGATAGTCGGCTCACCTCCATGTGTGGCTCAGGCTCTGGATAGGGTGTGGACTCTCCACTACTCTGGAGTCACCCACGGTGAGAGGTGGCGGGCTGGTGTGGGCTTGCTCTTAGCCCCCCAGTCTAGCTGTTATGTGGTGGAGTTCACAGAACGAGAAGGTAGTTTCCATGCGACTTCGGGTCAGGGTTAGGTCTCTCACTGTTGTGCAGAGTACCCAGCCTTCTTGGGGTCTCTGGGAGTTCGGTAAGGCCATGAAGAAGGACTATTGGTCGGCCTCGAAGAGGTTCTGGCAAACTGTCCGGCACCTCAGGAGGGGAAAGCAGTGTCCTGCCAAAACTGTATACAGTAGGTTGAGAATCTGCTGACTTCGGGATATTGTCGGGTAGTGGAAGGAATACTTTGAGGATCTCTTCAATCCCACTGATGCATCTTTTATTGAGGAAGCATAGGCCAGGGTCCCAGAGGTGGACTGGACCGTTACCTGGGCTGAAGTCACGGAAGTAGTTAAGAAGCTCCTCGGTGGCAAGGCACCTGGAGTGGATGAGATCTGGACTGTAGTTCTATCTAAAGTCTCTGCATGCCATGGGGCTGTCTTAGCTAACATGCCTCTATGGCATCGTGTGGAGGTTGAGGACAGTACCTCTGGCAGACCAGGGTGGTGGTCCCTCTTTTTAAGAAGAGGGATCAGAGGGTGTTGTCCAATTATAGGGGGATTACACCTCTCAGCCTCCCCATGAAAGTCTATGACATGGTACTGGAGAGGAGAATTCGTCTGATAGTCGAATCTCGGATCCAGGAGGAACAATGCAGTTTTGGTCATGGAACACTGGACCAGCTCTACACCCTTTTTAGGGTACTGGGGGGTTCATGGGAGTTTTCTTAACTACTCCACATGTGTTTTGTGGACTTGGAGAAGGCATTCGGCTGTGTCCCACGCAGTGTCCTATGGGGGGTGCTCTGGGAGTATGGGTCTCTTTGCTAAGAGCTGTCCGGTCCCTGTACAACCCGGAGAAGGAGCTTGGTTCTCATTGCCAGCAGTAAGTCAGACTTGTTCCCAGTGTGTGTTGGACTTCGGCAGGGCTGCCCTTTGTCACCGGTCCTGTTCATTGTTTTTTTAGACAGGATTTTTATGCGCAGTCTGGAGCTGGAGGGAGTCCAGTGGTTCATAGTTCTTAGCCAAAAAAGGGTGGCTTGTCCCATTCAGGTTGGTGGGGAGTTCCTGCCTCAGGTGGAGGAGTTTAAGTATCTTGTTCATGAGGGAGGGAAGGATGGAACAAGAGATCGACACACAGATGAGTGCAGCTTTTGCAGTAATGCGGCCAAAGTACGGGTCTCTCCTGGTGAAGAAGGAGCAGAGCTGCAAGGCAAAGTTTTTGATTTACCGTTCGATCCATGTTCCTACTCTCACCTGTGGTCATGAGCTTTAGGTCATGACCGAAAGAATGAGATCCCGGATACAGGCGGGCGAAATGAGTTTCCTCCGCAGGGTGGCTGGGCGTTCCTTTGGAGATAGAGTGAGGAGTCCGGTCACTCGGGAGGAGTGTTCCGGGCATGTCCCACCGGGAGGAGGCCCAGGGAAGACCTAGGACACTGGAGGGACTATGTCTTTTGGTCAGCCTGGGAACGCCTCGGTGTTTCCCTGGAAGAAACGAGAGGAAGTGTTTGGGGAGAGGGAAGTCGGGGTGTCCCTGCCCATTCACACCAAGCACAATAATTATAAACATAATTATAAAGATAAAAATATTAGCATCTCTACCAGTGAACGATATCTTCTGTTGTTTATTCTAAGCGCATATGCGTTTGCCGCTTTAAATTCTCTAACTTGTGAGAACAGGACGTATTCTGATTGGCTGTCAATGTTTGTATCGTTTATCAGCTGGAAAAAATCATTCTGAAAATTATTCCAGCAATATCTTTTCTCTGTGCCATTATCATTGTGGTGTGGACTCACAAACTGTTCATTCATATTAAAAAGAAATTTTAAAAATATATCATTATCGTAATGTTTATTGTTATCGTGCTTGGTGTGAACGGGCATTTTGACTGTATGTGGTGTAAAACAACTCTTTGCCTGTCTTTTAACACACAACCTTTTATTTTCCGTGGTAAAACAGGCTACATTGATGAATAGTCTTAGCATGCTAGTGTGGCAGTGTCAAAGGTCTTCCATCATAATTTTTTGACCTCTTGGCTGACAGCAGAACTTTTCAGCTGATCAATACTTTGTCATTGTATTTATCCTTGTCACCGCAGAAAATACATTCGATTGATGATCAATCAATCAATTACTTTTATTTATATTGTAGCAAAGCACTGAACCTTATCAGATAGGAGAATTTGCACTTTTACAGATGCTAGAAACATGGCTGTCAAATGAAAGATTGCTATCAAACAGCACACATTGGTTCCAAACTAATGAAGAAGAATTGACAGAGCAGCCATCAAGTGTTTGACAGTGTTACATAGGGTTTTATAGGTCCGATAATTAACTCCTCTGATTTTTCAGAATTTAACAGTAAGAAGTTACTCCAATTTTTGTATATCAGCTAAGCATTCTGTTAGTTTCTCAATTTGGTGTGTTTCACCTGGCTGAGAAGAAATATAGAGCTGAGTATCATCAGCATAACAGTGAAAGCTAACACCATGTCTCCTGATAATTTCTCCCAATGGTAACATGTAAAGCGTAAAAAGTAACGGCCCTTGCACTTGTGATATATATGATACTTCTTCATTCACTGCTACAAACTGATAGAAGTATGTTTTAAACCATGCTAAGGCACTTCCAATAATGCCAGTAGAGTTTTCCAGTCAATTCAAGAGAATGTTGTGGTCAATAGTGTTGAACGCAACGCTGAGATCCAATAGCACTAATAATGAGATACATAATAAGTGTATAGTTATATAGCTGCTTTCTAGCTACTGCTTTATTTCATTTGGGTTTAGAGCTGTGTTCTTCTTCTGCTGTTCTCAGGCAGTCCATTCCGGGTGCAGGTTAAGGATGTGGTGGATGTCAGTAAGGTGAAGTGCTCTGGTCCTGGACTCGCTAACAGAGTTACCACACATGTTCCTCAAACCTTCACTGTGGACAGTAGCAAAGCAGGAGTGGCTCCTCTAGAGGTGCAGTTGTACGGACCAAAAGGTACGTAACATAAACCCCTGCAGTCCACCACAAATATATATATATATATATATATATAAATTTAGTTTTAGTGTAGAAAACATTCAGTAATTTATATTCAGTACTTACCCCTGACAAGTAATCTTTATCTTAAACATATTTGTCTTACAGGAACCCTGGAGCCTGTAGTTGTTAAAAACAACAGGGATGGGACACATACTGTCAACTACACCCCTGCACAGGAAGGGCCACACACTGTGTCTGTCAAATACGCCAACCAGGCGGTACCTAACAGGTAAGATCATAAAGTCATCCATTTAAGACTGCATTTAATTGTCACATAATGGCATTAATAAAAACATAACCATTTCGTGTCTCTCTCACTTTGTTGTTGTTAACAGTCCATTCAAAGTCAACTCAGCCCCCACACATGATGCCAGTAAGGTGCGTGCTAGCGGACCTGGTCTAGACACTAAAGGAGTGGCTGCCAGTCTTCCGGTGGAGTTTACCATTGATGCTCGTGATGCAGGAAAAGGCCTTTTGACAGTTCAAATTCTTGTAAGCCTCTTTCTTATATGGAAAACATCAAAATAAGGCATATATTACCAAAGCGGCATATTTAAACATCGTGTTGCCCTTAGGACCCAGAGGGAAAGCCAAAAAAAGCCAACATTCAAGACAATAGAGATGGAACCTACACTGTATCTTATGTGCCAGATATGACTGGCCACTACACCATAACCATAAAGTACGGTGGAGATAACATCCCATACTCACCTTACAATGTCCAAGCCTTTCCCACCGGTGATGCCAGCAAATGCCTGCTCACAGGTATTTTTTTTCCATTTTGGTGCTTTCAGAGTTACGTGGGTTCTTTTTCAACTGTAGTTTTACTAAAATGTGTTTGCTTGGTTTTTATTTTCAGTGTCTATTGGAGGACATGGTGTTGGTAAGAAATCAGGAAATTAATTTAAGGAATATTTTCTGCCATTATAAATGTTCTACCGTTACACTAAAGAATGTTTCTAAGGTTTAATTCTTTGGTTTTAACTATGTTTTTATTTGAGCAGAAAGCCTTGGGCCCAATATAAAGATTGCAGAAGAGACATTCATCACTGTGGATACCAAAGCTGCTGGAAAAGGCAAGGTGACATGTACGGTTCTAACCCCTAATGGAATGGAGCTGGATATGGATGTTACAGAAAATCCAGATGGCACTTTTGACATATATTATACTGCACCCGAGCCGGGAAAATATGTAATCACAATCCGCTTTGGAGGGCAACACATTCCTAAAAGCCCTTTTCAAGTCATGGTGAGTGATATTGCAGAACAGGTGTGTCGTACTGTGTATCACAGCCATTATTATGCCATGAAAGATAGAGCTACTGATACCAGGGACATTGCAACAGAAAAGTATTTAAATAAATGAAGATATTCAGTTTTGTAGAGGTGGAAAGACGACAGCACATTGTTTGAAACATTGTGGTTTGTTGATTGTCTTTCTTATGTTGTCTCAGGCTACAGATCAGCCTGTGGTACCAAGAGTTGACAAAAAGCCCATGTTTCAGCCGCTGAACTTAGTTATCCCATTCACTGTCCAGCAAGGAGAGCTCAGGGGTAACATTTTAATCATATTGATTTAGATCAGAAAATGTGACTACTCTTATGTACTCTTTTCTGAAGTGCACTGTGTTTGTTTTTTTTGCAGGGGAAGTGCGTATGCCTTCTGGTAAGACAGCTCGTCCTTTCATCAGGGACAACAAAGATGGAACAGTCACAGTCCAATTTCAACCTACAGAGAGAGGCCTGCATGAAATGGATATAAAATATGATGGCAACCACATCCCAGGTTGGACTCCATTCATGAATGTTATATGGGGGTTATTTTAAATATGTCATATGAAGAGCAGCAGTATTTCTAAATTGCTCACAGCAGCATGTTGTAAATGTGTTGGGTGTAGCAAGTCTCTGTAGTTGTTCTGTCAGCAGCAGCAGTGCAGCAGATCTATTCCAGCAAGACAAAACTATACCTAGGATATTTGTCATGACGGCACTTATATTTGCTAATATTAAATTATTTGGCATCTGCAAACACACAAAACATGCAGAGAGAGTTTCATTTGTTAATGGCTAGTCTAACAACATGCAATACTTTTATGTGGCTTAAGTGTTCAAATTTACATATTAAGACCAATGTAATTTTCATTTACCATCCATGGAATGATAAATTTAACCAAGCTTGTTACAGAATCATGATTTGAATTAAATTACTCTATGTTTACAGGAAGTCCTTTGCAGTTCTATGTAGATGCAATGAACAGTGGAATGGTCACAGCTTATGGACCTGGTCTGTGCCATGGGACAGTCAATAAAATGGCCACTTTTACTGTTGTTACCAAGAATGCTGGACAAGGTACATTAAGGTTTTGTTTTGCATCAAAGTAAATATACATAACGCAAAAAAAAAGCCCTTAACATTGTCCATTTTGTTTGCCCTTCACAGGTGGTTTGTCCCTTGCTGTAGAGGGTCCATCTAAAGCAGAAATAAGTTGTAAGGACAATAAAGACGGCACCTGCACTGTTTCCTACTTGCCCACTGCACCTGGCGATTACAACATCATTGTCAAGTTTGATAGCAGTCATATTCCTGGCAGCCCCTTCACAGCAAAGATCACTGGTATGACAAGCTCTTCCGAAAACCGAACCTATCAGAAATAGCTGGTGATTTACCATTCCTTCCATTAATGTGTCATTTCCATGTAGGTGACGATTCACTCAGAAGATCTCAGCTGAATGTTGGCACGGCAGCAGATGTCTCACTGAAGATCACAGAAACAGACCTTAGCTATCTGACATCTAGCATTAAAGCTCCATCAGGAAAGGAGGAACCCTGCCTGCTGAAGAGGTTGCCCAACAGGCATATTGGTAAAAACATAAAAGGCTATAAAATGCTTTCTGCATATACATTTGCACTAAATAATCTTTGCTCTCCTTTCCTCACCAGGTCTGTCGTTCACCCCAAAGGAAGTGGGGGAGCATGAGGTCAGTGTGAGGAAGAGTGGGAAACACGTGAACAACAGCCCTTTTAAGATTATGGTAGGGCCATCTGAAATTGGGGAGGCCAGCAGGGTCAAGGCTTTTGGTAAAGGTCTCGTTGAAGCACATACCTTTGAAGTGGCAGAGTTCTTTGTGGACACTAGAAATGCTGGTATGTTGTTGAAGTTCTTTTGTGCTCAAATTTGTTTATGCATGATTTCAAACTGTGTTTGGGAAGTCACTTTTAAAAGTTTGCAATATTGTGTTACTCACTCAGAAGTAACTAATTGCACAAAGAATAGGATGCATAAATAAAGAATAACGTTCAACACTGTTTATCTAAAGCCATTTTTGCTTATTTGTATGGCTATATATATATATATATATATATAATGCGTTACATTACTAGTTACCTTGAAATCAGTGTTAAGGGAAGTGCAAGTTAAACTTAATGAAATACCCCTAATTAAAATGAATTTCCAACCATCTTGGTTTTAAAGGATATGGAGGACTTGGATTGTCAATTGAGGGCCCAAGTAAAGTGGATATCAACTGTGAGGATATGGAAGATGGAACATGTAAAGTGACATATTGCCCCACGGAGCCAGGCAACTACATCATCAACATCAAGTTTACAGACAAACACATACCAGGTTACTTTCCCAGTGTTTCTTTACAACGATATATACAATGCAAACTGGCAATTGACAATAGTAGAGATTAGTAACAGTTTGTTTTCCCATCCCACTCCGTAGGAAGCCCTTTTACAGTGAAGGTAACAGGAGAAGGAAGGATGAAAGAGAGTATAACAAGAAAACGGCAAGCTGCCTCTGTTGCATCAGTAGGCAGTGCATGTGACCTAAACCTTAAAATCCCAGGTAAAAACACTTGTTAGTATATACGTTTTTTTTTAGAAACGTTTATAAATGTAATGCAATAAACTGTTACAGAGTTAGCCAGGGTGCCTGAAAACATTTTAAACAACTAAGGTTTCTAAAAAATCTCTATGCATTTCTACACAGGAAATTGGTTTCAGATGTTGTCAGCACAGGAGCGTTTAACTCGTACCTTCACACGCAGTAGCCACACTTACACGCGTACAGAACGTACGGAAATCAGCAAGACTCACGGAGGTGAGACTAAGCGGGAGGTACACGTAGAAGAGAGTACACAGCTTGGCGGTGACCCTTTCAGAGATGTTTTTGAGTCCTTCCTAGGAAGAGAACGACTGGGTAGCTTTGGTGCAATAAGACAAGAGGGTACGGATAAACCATAATTAAGTTTCCTCCATCCCTAAAACATTGCTCCCTAAAGCTTTTGTTTTATTGGTGAACTTTATTGGTTTTCACATTTTCAGCTGACACAGGGATTCAGGGAATGACAGCCCAGGTGACCAGCCCTGGCGGAAATGTAGCCGAAGCAGAGGTTGTTGATAGCGGGAACAGTACCTACAGAGTCCGCTTTGTACCAGCTGAAATGGGTTCTCACACGGTCAATGTCAAATACAGGGGCGAGCATGTACCTGGAAGCCCCTTCCAGTTCACTGTTGGGCCCCTTGGGGAAGGAGGCTCTCACAAGGTCCGGGCTGGAGGCACAGGCCTAGAGAGAGCTGTCGCAAAAGTTCCTGGTATGTTTTAAACACGTTTGGTTTCTTCTGATTTTTTGTAATGAAAAACTCTTCCTCTAATCTTCTGCATCTTTTTTTGTATTGCCCTTTGTTAGCTGAATTCAGCATTTGGACAAGAGAGGCTGGAGCAGGTGGTCTGTCCATTGCTGTTGAGGGTCCAAGTAAGGCTGAAATCTCCTTTGAAGACAGAAAAGATGGTTCCTGTGGTGTTATTTACATTGTGCAGGAGCCAGGTGAGTTTTACAACAGAACTTGCTATAGTTAAAGTTATACTTATTTTGTGAAATCAATGCCCTCTTATTCTCCATTTCTTCTCTCAGGTGACTATGAAGTTTCCATCAAGTTCAATAACGAGCATATCCCAGATAGCCCCTTCGTTGTTCCTGTTGCTACACTGTCTGATGATGCACGTCGACTTACTGTTACAAGTCTACAGGTATAAACTTTACAACAAAGCACAACCACTCTATGCCTTACAGAACAAACAGGAATGCTTAGATCATATGTCATCTTCGAGCACAAAACCAGTCATAAATAACACAGGTATATGCTTTTATGCCAAAATATATTAGAATATCAAAGATTATATTCAATGATTATATTTAGTTAATATCCATAAAATTACAATAAATACTTAAAAACTGATTAGTAATATGCTTTGCTAAGAACTTTATAGGCAATTTTTTTTCAAATAGTTGTATCTCAGACAAATATTATCCTAACTTAACAAACCATACATCGGTAGAAAGCTTATTTATCCTGCTTTCAGGTGTCTTCATTTCTTATGACTGGTTTTGTGGTCCAGAGTCCCATATATATAACATATGACAGCAACAGTAAAATACAGCTTGCCAGAACGACTCTTTTTGCTCTTTGAGTCATGGCTGAGTTATCTTTGTCCATGAGCTGTAATTGGACTCCATGTCTATCTGGGACCATGCTATTATTTTGTTGAGCAGGGATTAAGTGTTCTATTTATCTACCAATCTGTCTATCTCACTGTCTGTGTTTGCATGTATTGCTATATATTTGAGTGGGAAATCAAACTTTTATTCCTCTTTTCATATACAAGGAGAAAGATTTGAAGATTAACCAGGAGGCTTCATTTGCGGTTCAGAGGAATGGGGCGAGAGGCATCATCGATGCAAAAGTTCATGCCCCCTCTGGTGTAGTAGAGGAGTGTTATGTGACTGAACTGGATAGCGGTGAGTTGTAGACCTGTTGATGTTTTGTTTTACGAACACTGCTGTCATGCATTCAACTTATCTTTCATTGAATAGGCAACACTTAATTCTTTTAACATCACGATTCCCTCTTTTTAATAGACAAAAATGTAATTCGCTTCATTCCACGTGAGAATGGTGTTCATTCAATTGATGTGAAGTTCAATGGAAGCCATATACCGGGAAGCCCATTCAAAGTACGTGTCGGAGAAGCAGAAAGCGTCGCAGATCCAGGCATGGTGACTGCTTTCGGTCCAGGACTTGAGGGTGGACGCACAGGTACAGGATTTAGTATGAAGTCAGTCAGTTCTAAATTGCTATCTGATACAACTGTAATCTTATGTTTTTTTAATCAATCTTTAGGTGCCCCTTCTGAGTTTGTTGTAAGCACATGCAAGGCTGGCTCAGGGGCCTTATCTGTTACTATTGATGGTCCCTCAAAGGTCAAAATGGACTGCACTGAATGTCTAGAAGGTTACAAAGTGTCTTATACACCTATGGCACCAGGAAACTACCTTATATGCATCAAATATGGTGGGCCACAGCATATTGTTGGCAGTCCCTTCAAAGCAAAGGTTACAGGTAGGATGAACGCAGGTTAATTAAACTTCCTTCTTTAAAGTTAAAGAATTTTCCCTGACGTTATACTACATTATAGCTCAAAGGCTGTAAACTGAATTATGAACAGTTAATTATATCATCGGACTTCGAACTTTATTTTTTTTCGGCTAAATATGTTTATCTGTCTTTTGCTGTAGGTATGCGTCTGTCTGGAGGCCACAGTCTTCATGAAACTTCATCAGTCATTGTGGAGACGGTTACCAAAACCTCAAAGATGGCTGGAGCTTTCAGCTCTCTGTCCAGCTCCAAGTCAACTTCAGATGCCAGTAAGGTTGTATGTCATGGTGCCGGCCTCTCCAAAGCCTTTGTGGGTCAGAAGAACAACTTTTCCGTTGACTGTAGTCAAGCAGGTAAAATAGCAAAAAACATAAAGCTGATAATAGTTTATCACCAACAAAACACAGTTATACAGTATATTTATTTATTTATTTTTCTTTTCAGGTTCAAACATGCTAATGGTTGGTGTCCATGGTCCCAGAACTCCATGTGAAGATGTGGCTGTTAAACACATGGGAAACAAGCTTTACAATGTAACCTATACAGTGAAGGAGAAAGGAAACTATGTTGTTATTGTCAAATGGGGGGATGAAACTGTACCAGGAAGTCCCTTCCATGTGAGTGTGCCCTAAACAGTTCATACCTCTAGATTTCCTATTCAAGAAAAAACTACTGAATTGAACAGCAGTTTAGAAGAGATTTAAGAAAGAGAGAGAAATAATATATTAACTTTCTCGCTGAGGAAAGCTTTATGACAGAGGCTGGTTATAGAAGGTGCTGCCTTGTATGTTAACCTGTTTGTCGCGAATGCCTTTTAATATTGTTTTGGATGCCAAAATGTACCATTTATCATTAAAAGAGAGAATTGTTTTAATTAATAAAAAGGAATCAAGGAACAGTTTAATTAAATGTCAATGAATGCCTCTTTTGTATAATCACCAAAAGAGAAAATGTATATTTTACAGAGGGAGATTTATTGCTCTCAAAGGCACTTTTGTTGGTCAGGGGAAATCATAGCAATATGATTTTGTGTTCTGACGTTTTCAACAGTGTATAGACGTATCCAATGCTTTTATATGCTTCATAGAATCATGCAACTTTGTTATTTTAACCTTTAATATGCATTTGAAAACGTAAATAAATAATGAAACTAAGTGTGTTGTTTTTTTTCTGTTCGCAAAAGCTGAAGCAATGCAACTCTAGATCAGAAAGCCCCAAATGTAATCCACTGAAAATAATGTGGTCATAATCATTTCTAGTTCACGAACCTTTGAGCACATTGAGCATTTGAGCACAACGCATGTTAATCGTACAAAGAACGTGAGAAACTCATTTCATTGGTCGTAAGGACGAGCTGCTGGCGGCCGCGTCAGCCAATCTAATGCCTCGACAGTTTAGTCCCACCCCACTTCCCCTTTTTTTTTTACTTTTTACGCACATCGAAGAAGCTTATGCACATTTCTTTTAAATATAGACTCATTAATGCACATTTATGCCAATATCCTTTCAGTGAGATCAATCTGTCCAATTCATAAGCTTTAAAAGTAGCAGGAACAACATTTTGATTCAACAAAATATTAATATTGCTATCTATAATCTATTATCTATAAAGGTTATTACCTGTTAAGTGATTTGATCTACTATTTTCAGATGAAAAGAAAACTGGTTTCACTGGTGTATACAGGATTCACTAGATACAAAAGAACACTTTTCAGAAGCTAGGTTTAATTTATTATTATTATTATTAAAACAACTAAACGTTACCTCAAATAAACAAAGAGGAGCAGAAAGAGGAGGGTTTTGCGATTTGGAGGGACGAGCTGTGATTGGGTTTCATCTGTTATCGACTCTAACCAATAGAGGAGGGCCACGCTCTCATAAAATCAGATTTTCAAGCGGATGTGTGTATTATTTTTTATTCATTCTGTGAAAACTGCTACTCCAGAAACTTCAATATGAGCGGACGCGGTAAAACCGGCGGTAAGGCCAGAGCGAAGGCTAAGTCTCGCTCCTCCAGAGCAGGGCTACAGTTCCCCGTCGGTCGTGTTCACAGACTTCTCCGCAAAGGTAACTACGCCCAGCGCGTCGGTGCTGGTGCTCCGGTTTATCTGGCCGCTGTGCTCGAGTATCTGACCGCTGAGATCCTGGAGTTGGCTGGAAACGCAGCTCGGGATAACAAGAAGACCCGTATCATCCCCCGCCACCTGCAGCTGGCGGTGCGCAACGACGAGGAGCTGAACAAACTGCTGGGCGGAGTGACCATCGCTCAGGGCGGCGTGCTGCCCAACATCCAGGCCGTTCTGCTGCCCAAGAAGACCGAGAAACCCGCCAAGGGCAAATAAGCAGATTAATGTATTGTTTCTGAAAACCAACGGCTCTTTTAAGAGCCAACCACCTTCTCTTTAAGGAGTGATTTTTGGTAATTTAACGCAAACGAAGTTTATAAAGATTCAAGTTGTCTTCAAATAGGTGGTGGGAGACCTTATTAAAAAGTCTTAATGTTTACGCTTTATTAGATCACATGCGAGGCTGTTCTGTCTTTATCGTATTAAAGGTTAATTTGGCGTGACGTTTTTTTATAGTATGTGCTTTGCCTACATTCTGTAGCGAACATTTTTTATATATAAACCGAACGCTTGTATAGCTTCAGTTATACAAATATAGACTTTTCTTTTTTTTTTTTTTTTTGTTCTGTTATGGCAAAGCAACAGGCTACCACAATGAAAATGAACGGACATAGAAAAATACTTAATCATTAAATTATGATTTTACTTAATATTTAATTATAGCTTATACAAACCATAAATATATTTTGAGTACGAGTCCAATTTATGCAACACGTTTTTTTCCCTCAGAATAACAAATACCAGTAGGAACCAACTACTGCCATTAATCTAAGAGAGTAACTTATTTTACATTACTTGCAATTAGATTAGTGTATAAGATCGTCACACAGAACCTAAAGAAAACAAACGTGTGATTAAACTTGAAAGCAAACGCAACTGAACGGCGACTTCCAAACAAGCATTATTAAAGAGTTACATTAAAAAAAAACTTCGAACATTAGTTATAATAGTGATAAAAACTCTTTTGACAAAAAGATGGGTGGCTCTTAAAAGAGCCTTGGGTTTAAGGGAGTCTGAATGGAGCTCTATTTGGAGCTGGTGTACTTGGTGACGGCCTTGGTGCCCTCAGACACGGCGTGTTTTGCCAGTTCTCCGGGCAGCAGCAGACGCACGGCGGTCTGGATCTCTCTCGAGGTGATGGTGGAGCGCTTGTTGTAGTGAGCGAGACGAGACGACTCACCGGCGATGCGCTCGAAGATGTCGTTGACGAAAGAGTTCATGATCCCCATCGCCTTAGAAGAGATACCGGTGTCAGGATGAACCTGCTTCAGTACTTTGTAGACGTAGATAGCATAGCTCTCTTTCCTGCTCTTTCTGCGCTTCTTTCCTCCTTTGCCGGCGGTCTTAGCGACGGCTTTCTTGGAGCCCTTTTTAGGCGCGGATTTCGCTGGTTCTGGCATGTTGAAAATGCTGACAATTCATTGACCAGAATCAGCCGTGCAGAGGCATTTATTGACTCACATATGGTAATTTTTAAGGAGACGTAGGACCTCCTGATTGCGTGTTTTCAAAGACGAAACCCATAACTAGTAGGTGATTGGACAATTCAAAGTGTCACGAACGGAACGAGGACCAGTCACAGGTGGTGAAATGATAGCTCCACCCACCGCCCAATGTTTGAACGGAAGCATGCTGTAGGAAATGGCAGAAAGATTGAGATGCACACCAAAAAGGTCATCACAATTAAAATTCAAAGCAAAATACTTCACAATTTAGATATTTACACATATATTCGAACAGGACATACACATCTTTACAAATCCTACAGGTTTATGCCATACTTGTTTAACAGAGAGATTAGAGCATGTGATGCAGACATGTAAAGTTTATAAAAGAGGATTCTTAAGGAAGAACTACAAGCATTAGAACATCTGAATTGCACTTTAAGATTTTATGACGGTTCTGACCATAAAAAGGCTCAATGCATTCAGTAGGGATTAGTACTGCCTATTTCATTTTCTTTACACTCCATCGAGTAGGTGGTGGTATAAACCTGCGAAGTTAGTTCGCAACCCGCCATAAAACCAAAAGGCTTCCTTTGTATCAGTTCCCGCTTTATTAGTGAAATTTTAGAAAACAAATGGCTACCAAATTTATCGTGTACCTTTTCATCCTTTAATAAATTATGTACAAATTCGGAGAACAAAAGCAGATACTCTGATCTGCTTATTTTTGTTCTAATTACTTGAAAACGCTTCCCCACCCACCACAAAAAAACAACAATTTTAAACTCAAACATGTTAACGTATTAGGAGATATTATCTAAGCTCTTTATAAGATACTGTGGGTGGCTCTTAAAAGAGCCTTTGGGTTTTAATCATAGTATGGTCATGTTTAACCTCCAAATCCGTACAGAGTGCGTCCCTGTCGTTTCAGAGCGTACACGACGTCCATGGCGGTGACGGTCTTTCTCTTGGCGTGCTCGGTGTAGGTAACGGCATCGCGGATCACATTCTCTAGGAACACCTTCAGCACACCGCGAGTCTCCTCGTAGATCAGACCGGAGATACGCTTGACTCCGCCGCGGCGAGCGAGACGACGAATAGCAGGCTTAGTGATACCCTGGATGTTATCACGCAAAACTTTGCGATGACGCTTGGCGCCTCCTTTTCCGAGTCCTTTTCCGCCTTTGCCTCTTCCAGACATGTTTCTCGTTGTTCTTTCAAACTAAGAAATGAAACGATTGACTTCACGTTCCCCAGGCAGGCCTTTTACATAATGGTACAGGACCTAACTGAAACCCATCGCGGGTCACATGGCGCGCACCCCACCCCCAAACCTTGATGGACGTTCTACCGGAAACATATATTTCCATTTGGAGGGAAAGCTCTTGTCATTTAATATGAATGTCAGGTCATACAGAAGACACGTTAAACTATGAGAAACACATATCATGCCAACTCTGCATTTTTTTATGACTGATTAAAAATAGATCAACATTTTTAAATGCATTACACCCCTAGAAATGTGTTTACAGAACGGTTTCCTATAGACTTTCTTTAACACAAACAGCATTTTTGTATTGGTCACATGTACCTGGTTGTATTTAACATTTGTCATTTTCTGTAAGAAATGTAGGTAACTTTTCGGTCAACTGCAGTACACAAAAATAACAGAATACAGAATACAACAGTTGTAAAAAAATAAATCAATAAATCAATAAAATCTACCTTTACACAAAAACACAGTAGTGGAAATACATCGCCAACTTCATCCACACAGTTAAAGAGATACATTTGTCAACATTTCCTCAAACAGAACAGGTTAAATGCCATAAATCCCCGTGTGACTGGACTGGCTTTATGCACTTCCTTGATCCAGAAAAAGTTATATTTTGTGTTCTTTCCATTTTGATAAGCGTTCCTACTTAAAATGATTATTATCATTTTAATGGTAATGTAATATTAGACGGTTAAAGTTACTGTCACGCAACCATTAAGTCCCACATTAACAGTCATTGAAAGGTTATTACTTTAAGCCATGTGTTGGACATTAGACATTTAACTGAATAAAGTGGTGCCACATCATATTACAGCTCAGCAACAACGTACTACGGTGATGTCTGCATTATTAGTTAGGAAACTGTGTGGTAGTGGCGGACATTCCATGTAATTACATAGGTGATAATTTAGACGGTATCGCCCCATTACTACTAAGCTGTAATATGAAGTAGTACCGGCCCTGCCCCTGGAACTGGGGCCTTTCTCTTAAGGCCAGATTATTATTTTCTGGTCGCTCTCTCCTCACTTTGCTCACCGGTCTTTGGTCTCGCTCATTAAACCCATGACCCACTACACTGTTCTCCGCTGCACTAACTGCAGCCATCAAACTGCAATTTGTATGAACTGGAAACTTAGTCATCATACTCAAAGCTAATATAGATTGCAGTTAAATCTATACGTTGAAATACCGTTAAAATACAAAGTGCGACCTCAAAAGCAAGTGCTACCTCGGTAAAAGGCACAAAAATTTGGCGAAGACCATACAAAGCTTCATAATGGCAGTGTAATGTCAATGTATACGTACAAATAATGTTTTACAATGCGTTGAACGCATATTATATCAGTCAATCAATCATTTTTTTTTATTTTATTTATATAGTGCTTTTAACAATACAGATTGTAGCAAAGCACTGAACATTATCAAGTAGGAGAATAGAGTGATTGTGATGTATGATGACGAGGTTAAACTATTTGTTTATTAAATGCAGAGACGGTCTCTCATCAAAACTAGAAATTAGCTTGCCCCCAACCAAGCGACTACCTTGCTACATGCAATAAAGGTCATCAAAAAGAGCAACGCCATTCATTTGTAAGGCCGTGTCACACAGGGATGTGAAAGGGCCTGATGGTGACCTATTTTAAACTGCAATAACTGAGCCTGCTAGCATGTTACAATAAAAACTCTTACATGCAATCAAGGAATTTGACCTTTTTAGACATGTTTTGGGGAGGTTTTACAGTGACCTGGCCTGATCCTTTGGTTCGTCTTCTTAATAAAAATAATAATAATAATAAAAAAAGAAACCACTCAAAAGCTCAAAATCGCAGAACAAAACTCGTTGATCAGTGCCAGCTTCGCTCCAGTCAAGTGACGTCATTTCAACAAAACTGTAGGTTTAATTTAGCTGGGGAGAAGGACAGGAATTGCAATTTTCAAGGTTTTATTTTTTAAATAAAATAAATCGCCATAAATGAGCACCGGTTACAACGAAATTACCACAAAGTACTACAAACACATTGGTGACGCGTTTATGTAGAAATCATGAAAGAACATTTCCGAAGTAGTACAGTAGTGGGAAAACTTAAGCTGAATAAACAAAAGACCCCAGGCAGTGTTACTTTCTGGTCGATACACTCAGCGTTATAGCGGTAATTTTCTCTTTCAAGTGGGAATGTGGTGGCTCTTAAAAGAGCCTTTGTTGTTTACGGACTTTAGAAATTGGGCGCTTAAGCGCGCTCTCCACGGATGCGGCGGGCCAGCTGGATGTCTTTGGGCATGATGGTGACTCTCTTGGCGTGGATGG
>JAUCMT010000059.1:13120804-13131156 GCA_032357475.1 Enteromius thamalakanensis
AGATAGATAGATAGATAGATAGATAGATAGATAGATAGATAGATAGATAGATAGATAGATAGATAGATAGATAAAATTACCTGCAGTGTGTCACAGTTATGCCACTGTAAGTGATCATTTGAGCACTTGTGAAGTCAACCCTGACTCTCTCATCACTTATATTAGCAGTGGATAGAGTGTTGTTTATGTATCCAGCCATGCAACTGAGAAACACACAAACAAGATTAAAAGACACACTTGTGCACTTTTTAATATATTGATCATGCAGTTTTGAAAAATCAGGTCCAACTCACTCAATGCCAGAAGCACTACCACTGACACAAGGCCCATAGAAGTACTGGTAAACCAGTCGTGGAATGAAATCAGAGGATATACCAATGACCAGTCCATTAGCAATGACAGCAAGCATACCAATCACCTCAAGCACATCTGTCCAAACACCTGAAATCATAAAAAGAGTCATGCAATGAAGTGTGCTGTTCACATGCTGACACCGATAGAGTTCTGGTTCCTTGTCGCTGTCACCTCTGGGTTGCTTAGTTAGAGACACTTAATTTTCAGCAATTATCATCAATTTGATTTCACAGACACAAAATTAAAGGGTTCAATCTTGACACAATGGCCACATTCACACAGCAGCAGAATACAGTTGTCAGTCCTGTTTTGGGGATTTCGAAATGTTCTCACAGCAGCCTTCAGTTGTGTTCAGAATTCTGTCATTATGAACGAGCAACGGGAGGCAAACTTACATTCCTTCCCAGTTACCATAGCGACAGTGACTGAAATAATGTCCATAATGTTGAAAGTCTAATCACTTTCTGACATGACAAATGTCCAATGGAGCCTTGAGTTATTTCATCAAACCTGTATTCTGGGTGAATGCGAGCAAACTGTATTGTTAAAAGAGCTATATATAAATGTGACTTGACTGACTTGAAAAGTGTTGCTGTCTATAGCCTCATGTCCACAATATATCAGATTGAAAACCGATCAAAATGTCTGAGGCTGATGATACATTGGGCAACTTTCTGAGCAATATTTCTTGGGCACTTTTCCTTTAAGAATGGGTTACACATTTCTATCTAGGTATTTTAGATTGGGAGGCGTGTCTCACCTGGTCGACTGTTGACGCCAACTTTGCCTAAAGTTGCCCAACAACATTGCTCAAAAAGTTGCCCCATGTATCATCAGCCTTACGATATGACATGTTGCCGTCACACTGGATATTTTATTTTATTGTTCATTATATTTTTTACAAAACCATCTGACGTATTTTCGGGAATGTGATTTGAATAAGACTCCAAACCACATGTGAATGTAGCTAATTTAAAAAAGCTAATTTAAAAGAAAAATTATATTTTATGTAGTATGCTCAAATTTTAGAATTGTACATAAATTTGATTTGAGATGACAGTCTAAACAAGGATGATTTAAAGATAATACAAAATATTCTCTTACCAATATCATTGGCCTTCGTTGGCACTAGTCTACGCTCAAGGCTGACCATCTTTATGGCGTCCAATCGGATCTCAATTATGTTGTTTAGAAGAGCCAACAATGGAGCCAAAGGAAATGCCGCTACAAAGATAGTAGTAAAACTGAACTGGATCACTGGGGATGGGAGAAAAAGACAATGCAAATATCAGATATGTGTATTTCAAAGAAAACAAAAGCTTTGTAATAAAAGATTTGGAGGGGTGGTTATTGGTACCCCAAATAGTCCAAGTCCAGAACAATTATAATAATATCATTAAGTATATATATTTTTAAAAAATTACCCATTTCCAAGAACTCGTTAAATAGACTGAAGCGATCCGTTTTAATCAGGCTGTAGTTTCTGTGGATTTCTTCGAGTTTGCAGTTCTCACAGAGTTCGGATCCCTCCTTGGCATTCATACACTCCTTCTTATAGCATTTGAAACACCTTCTCCTAAACGTTTGGGTCTTTTTCCTCTTCAACCAGCGATTAAACCAGCTGTGGAAAGAAGTTACAAAGTTCATAAATAGCAGTTTACAATTTATAATATTCTCTAAATGAACTAACTACTGCTTTTAACTCTTTGCTGTTTCTAAGTCTTTGAGCCTTAAGTCTGTTTAACTATCTATTCGTATAATAGTAGTAACAATAGTTAAAGATACATATTTGGAACATAATGGAACAAATTTCAGTATTTCCCAGCCTCAGTGTTTAATCATGAAAAGCAAATAAAAAAGTTCTACTTACGGACCAGAATATTCGAAGATATTGTTGAAGGTCTGTTTAAGTACCATAATAACAGACATCTGAATGAACAAATCTGTGAGGCATCCACTTGGGTGACACTGAATTTAAATCAGCAAGCAAAAGTGAAACACAGAACATAGCAGTGCATTTGTTTGTCACTGTAGAGTAAATAAATAACGGCCTTACCTCTTCCAGTCTCCATATGCCAGATATCCTCACATAACCTCCAGGATGACCATTAATCCTAAAACACAATTGAATGTTCAGTGCTCATTATTTTGATCTTTAAATACCGTGCATTTTCAACCCAGTAAAAATGTAATAATCTAAGACAAAATGTGTTATAAATATATGAATGTAATCATTTAATAGGGCTATACAAAACTAATATAATTAAACTTTTAATTTCCCAGGCTACCTTCCCAGAAAGAAAGCTGTGTATATGAGAGAGGAGAACACGGTAAAGAACTGGAATATGAACATCTTGACTGTGAAACTCCTTTCAATGGCAGCATGGGAGTGCTTATTCTCTGCAAGCAGGGAAAAAACAGTATATGATGAACACATTTGGTTTACAGCCAAAATGTTTGATAGATAAATCCACAAACCCTGTTCCACTGACCTATTTCACTCAGCTTCATAGCTACTGTACAATTGACCTGGATAAAATAAATGTACATGGTTACTAACCATTTTCATCACAGGTGAAAAAATTCGGAACCAACAAACTTAGTCCTGTACATACTTGATTGATTAAGTAAGAAAATATTCAATACAAGACTTTATTAAAACAAAATTAAGGCCACCTTCTGTTCTCTGACAGATTTGTGGAGCTATTACCCGGGTCATGACGGTGATGGTGATGTAGTGAAGCACGGCTCCGAGCATCACAGCAACTGTTTGTGAATTCTCAGTAATGACCTTCCAAGAACTGTTTTCTGCAACCAGCACGGTAGCGATCACTCGACACACAACCAGGACATGGGTCAAACCGATGATGATCAGCAACTGGCGACACAGCCCCACAGAAACCACCAAAGCCAATTAAACCATGCATATATGAATTCAATCTTCTTATGAGAGTAAAGTCATTTCTACATGCCTTCAGTTTCTTACCATGAGAGTGACTAAAACCAGTACAATGGTGGAACGCAGATAAGAGTGCCTGTGCATCTTAGGTTCACATTGTGCATTGTTTACAATCTTCAGAATCAGCTCCTCCTGTGTGATACAAGCACATACACCATCATATGCCATGAAACCACACTACACGGTTAATATGTTTGCAGCTCCTGAGAAGGGAACGAGACGCTGCATCAACAAATCGGGAGAGCATCGGGGAACTTCACTACTTTCATTACATCCTTAAATTGGCGAGCAAAGGGGAACTTCCTTACTTTCAGTTGTATGACTTATGCGTCTCAAGATACATTCTTTGAAAGCATTTGAAAATCATGTTTCGAAATTATTTTTTACTTCCAAAGATATGTTCGAGCACCTAACCATTTCTTAATAATAAACAACAGGTTGTTTTTTAAATAATCTGTGCTTTATTGCAAGTCTTTTTAAGCTACAAGATAAAGGTTTTAATGGCTGAAATTGATCCTGCTCCATTAAAGGAGACAATGCCGCCCCCCTAAAAAGCATCAGTGTAGTTAGTGTTGGTTGTTATAGACTCTTGTTTGTTCATACCTCTTCCTCACACCAGTCAAAGACCTTCCATGCACACACGTAAGATGATCTGTGACGCTTCCAGAACTCCAAGAACACGGTAGCTGCACAGATAATGTAAACATCTGACATTTCACTGACTCACTTCAACTCAAATGTGGATAGAGCTGTTGAACTTACCCCACACTGCCATGAACATGGCGAATGCCACTGTTCCTTCGTTATCAAACAGAAGGGTCACCTGCAAACGAGACCCAGTGTCAGTACAATTACAGTAGTTTAACCTTTATTCTAAAAAGCGCCCATGCAGCTAACAGGGAGCTTTTTTGCAAGGTTCTATTATAGTTTTGAATAAACGTGCTTCTACCAACACTAATACAACTTTAAAAGCGAAGTAATGCGTTTTAAAAATATTAGCACAGAAAGTATATAATTACATAATTATGTATCACTCAGAGCTTGTGCTAATATACAATCGCTGCAGACAGCATCAGCAGCAAATGAGCTTGCTCCTTAATACTTGGATAGGGCTTGCTGTAGCATTTGAAAGACGCTCAGAAACCTCCACCTCCCCAGCTTCATCTGTGTAGATCTGTGTAGCTATTTTATATATGTTATGCAGCAATACATGTCAATATGTGTTTAAACCTGATGTTAATCATGTGACAGGCCCTTGATATGTAAATATGTAACCATATCAGTGCATGGTAATACAGTACCTTTGCATATAAGCAGGTGTCAGAAAGCTCCCACACTCTGCATGTTTTATCGCACAGAGGGCACATGATTACATTTGATTGGCACACCTCCTTTCTGCGTACACACACACACACACAAAGCAGCTGGTTTTATTTAGGACCCATTATTACAATAGATATCAAATGGCAATCCAATATTTTTTGTCTTTGTTTTGTTTTGTCAACTGACCAAATTACAACAAAGACCTCCTTAATAATAAACACCAAAGTGCATTAGGTTACTCACATGAGAGGGCTTGTGTTGTAGAAGGCCAAACCATACAGGAATACTATGAGACCAATTAGAGAAGCAGGGACCAAGAGAAATGTGTACCAGCCAAGCCATAGGAAGTATAAAGCCACCTTCTCACCAAGATAGTTTCTGAAAACACACACAATAAAATCATCAGGAAAACTTGAATATGAGTAAGTCTCAAAAAAAATAGAGAAGTGAGTAAAATCAGAGAACCTGACGTTTGTTATGGGTTGTCCTTTAAAGCAAGCAGACCACCGAGCCCAGCTCTGCTTCAAATCCTTTTGCTCCCTTTTCTAGAAATGAAAGAGAACAATTGAATGTTTGTTTGTTTTGTTGTTGTTTACAATATATATATAAATATATATAAACATAGACAGATTACTAATTATGTTACTTTCAAGTTCCCTTCAAGTTTGCTTTACTTTTCAAGTTATCAAACCTAACACATAAAATAAAAAAATAAAAAATTAATTAATTGCATTTTTCCAGATAACAGCAAGATATTCATACTTTTATCGGTACAAATATTTTGTATCGTAGAGATAAGAGTAAAACAAAATGATGAAAGGTCTACTTTCATTTGTATAGAACGGCCATAAGAGCCATTTTCCTGAACACGTCCTGGCCAGGATTTCTATTTTGCCCAAAATGCCTAGGTTTTGGCTTTGTTTGCGTACAAGCCGATCGATAGGGCTGTATCCTGGGCCCGCCCATACTTCCTGTGACGCTACATTCTATTTCGCGAGCAAAATTAGTCTGGCAAAGCTGGCGTTTTAGAGCATTTCCGTTCCCAAAAAAGTGGAAACCAATGAGAAACGAGCTGTCCCCCAACTCCCGCTTGGCCAGACTAAGCTCCTATGAGCTTCAAAGTCGCGGAAGCCAGGCAAGTAGGGCTGGGTATCGTTCAAAAAAATTCTGATTCCGTTACTGTCACAATCCCGGCCGGAAATGCAATCAAGCTCCGCTAGAGGGCACTCCCTCCACTCTGTTGCATATCAGACTCACTGTTGCTCACCGGACTCCATCTTCCACCGGACTCCATCTTTGTTTATTTACATTTTTTAAATATTTTAAAACTTTTAATTTATGAAAATGTCATTTTGTTGTTGAAAAATGAAGGGGATTTTATATATAACCGTTTAAAACACTGAAGAAATACTGTTTTAATATTGTTTGTAGTAGCCTATTATGAACAGTCTACTGAACAATAATCATATATCTCTGCTGCCGTATCCAAACCCAACCCAACAGATAATTAATCCTCCTGCAATGCTTTGAGTACAAAATGTCGATAATTGTACACGTTAAGTATATAGTTAAATAAACGGTGCATGGACTCTGTATGCCAGTTTAGAAAACGCTGTGAGCGAGAGGTGATAAAATAAAAACAAACCTCATGTAAACAAAAGTGAGTCTCAAAAACATTTTTTTTCATGAGATCTGTCAGATATTCTGAAACACCTAAGAAAGAGATGATGCAAGAGAAGGCATTACTAGCATAGCGTAATACAATAATGTAATGCGATGAATGTGCAATCTAGCAATCAAGCTGTTACTCACCATCTGATTCAATGCATGTGTTATGCAGAATGAAATCAACAATACGAATCCTGAAACAGAGCCACAGTACGGATCAAAGCCTACTACTGTTGCAAGACCTCTTGTTTATTAGTGTACACAAAACAAACTGTGGCACCTTTCTTCACTGTATCACAGAAAACAGAGAATAAAATAAAGCGAGGCAGCATTTTTGTTTGCTAGCTCTAACTGGACCTGGATAGAGATTCTCCTTTCATAAGTGATATTAAAACAACAGTATGCTTTGTTTAGTTCTTGTTCCTATTTTCCACCACTAGTTTGTTTTCTAGGTTAATCATTGGTTAACTGATTAAGTTCACCTGCCCTTGCTTGTCTGTTGCTTGCCGTAGCATCAGTTGTTTGTCTGCTCCAGGCTGTGTTTAGCTGGTTGTGTTTCTCTTGGATGCATGTTAATTTGACTGATCATTGATAAAAGTGCTGCAAGCATGATGTTACATTAATGCACGAATTAAAGTGTTGGCCAGGAATCTATCAATTGGTATATACGCACTGATTTTTTTGCCTCCTGTGGTCTTCAAACTCAGTCAGAGAGTTGTGTATGCGACAGTCTAGATGTGTGTTGGTGTGAATGTATTACCTGATTGACTGTGGTATAGTACCCTGCTGCTCACAACTCCAGTTACAGGCATCAGACACTTTGAGGAGATACCGGTAAGTCTCGAAAACTTTTTCTGGTGCTCGGATGCAATAATACACCTTATCTTCGTCATCTCCAATTTTCTTAAATAAGATAAGAAAGAAAGAAAAGAAAAATGATCAAAAACAATACAATCAAAATTGACAATAGTTCTGGAGCATTAGTTTCAATTCAATTCAAAATGAACTTCAAACTGTATCAATGACTTTCACACCTTCAGAAACAAAGACAAGAGCAATGTTTGAGCAATGGAAAAGATAACCACACTTAATAGCCGTGTCGGCAATTATGCAATCTTTCAGCCCTTTTATATAAAAACAACAATTAGTTACACTTTCATATTAAAAAATTGGAATATTCTCCTCTAATGTCAAGACATTGCATATTTAAAAATACCTAAACCAAAAACTCAAAAATTGAAAAACTCACTTACATATACTTTTAATTTCTTACTCTTTAAGGTTTCAATGAAAGCTGTCTGTTTTTTGAATATGTGGTTGTTCTCATCCTCTGTGATTTTTGCCACAAGAACATAATCGAAGGTCAGAGGCGGTTGCTGATGTCCAGAGGGGGGAAAACAGCATAATAAATTATTATATTAGCATAAAAACGTACACTTACATATACGGGTCACATACTATTTAACTATTCTTATCATAGTGACTTGTGTGTAAGCTAAAACAAGGCTTATCAAACTTTATGTCAGACCAAATGGCACATATTTTGCGATTATTAATCCACTGACAATATAAATAAATATAAAAAAACAAGTATTTTCACTAGTGGTCTCACTGAATGTGCGGCAGGCCTTACCACTGGTGGCATAGATGGGATTTCAATGCCATTCTCATTTACAACTCCGAAGGTTTCTAAGAGGTCAATGCTCCCCTACAACAACACAATACACAGTTTAGTACAATAAGCTCAAGAAGAAATGTTTTTAATACAGAAAGAGTGTAAAAAAAAGGAGTGCTGTCATACAATTAACTTTGATTAATTGCATGCAATTAATCGTGTGTTATGTGTATAATTAGTATGTATCACACACATACAGCATATATTTACACGTCTTATACTTTATAATATACAGACTTATTTTTCATTTATAAACATTACATAGTTCATCTAAAATATACACAAGCATGTGTGTGTATGCACAACACGCAAACATACCATGTACAAACAAAAACGATTAATCATCTGACAGCTCTAAAAAAAGGAATATTGTGAAATAAGAAATATAATGCATGATTTAGGAGGAGAGATCACAGCGATGTCAGCTATTTTTGGCACAAAGATTTCCTTTAGATCGGTATCAAACTCGTCCATTTACATTTCGATCAGATTTGACGTGGCATTCTTACTTCTAATGTAAAATAACTGCAGCTTCATGCATATTTTATTGAAAAACGAAATAAAAACGAGCACATTTTGGAAAGTTTGGGAAAGACCTGACCAACCGCCAAGTTCTACTTTCATTCTCCTGACTAAACTCGAAGTTGGTTGTGAAACCAGAATCGGTCAAGTAACCTTTCTTATGAGAGTATGCCTGCGAATGCCAGAAATACCTTTCTGCTGACTATAAGCTAGTGTGTGAAGTCATGAGGGTTGGCGTGGTTTCTGCTTTTTAATAGCTGATTCTAGATCTGATTCCACGGTGCGTAGCTATCAACACTAGTTTTCTTAAAACAACCCTTAGGAAGAAATCAGAGGGGGGTCATAGCTGTGTAAACATCCCAGAGCAAAACAAACAGAGATGCTCTCACAATTGCAAAACTTTGGATTGGTAATGGAAGACGACAGAGCGTTTTGTATTGCTTGGCGTGACCTAAACACAGATACAGTGTCTATAGATACTGCTTCTCCATGACAGCTGCTACAGACAACTAAAGCTCAGTTTACTGATAGTTTCGTGCCGTCAATCAAACCATTATCTTTGTGATCCTCAACCCTTTCGCGATTTAGTGGAAGTCTCTCTTTCAGAGTTACTTCCCTTACATTCACAACATACTATGTCCTTTATCTTTAACTATTTTAACACTTTATCAGTTCCTCTGAAACGCCACAATGAGGGAAAATCATTGTTAGCGACACTATGCTTGAATATGAATTGCTCACATTGGTGTGCAATATTTTCATTCGTGTCACAAAAGCAAAACAAAACTCGACATCATTAGTAAATCAGTGTTAAACTTGTGGTTAAAAGCAAAACCATCTATAAAAGCCCATTATATATTTGCATACTTCAATCAGATATCCTTCTTTCTGGCCCTTAATCGCTGCATGATCTTCAGAGGCAAGAACTACTGAGTGGCACTGATTTTAAGAGACGGCTGAAGTTCACCTCACCTGCCTCCGGTGGCTCATTTTTTGCTTCATCTTCTTCGGAGCTCCAGGGCTCCGCTCCAGGTGTGTGACAGCTGCGCCGGATTCACGCGCTTTTGAAGGATCTTTAATCGTTCGCCATTATAAACCACACTGAAGATTAATGTGAAACTCAAATAGACTTCCGCGCTGCGACAAGGAACTAAACAGCTTTAGTTGGCTTCTCTGACACCAAAGAAGAGGAATGTGGCCGGATTACTCTGTCGTGATGTCACAAAACATGCCCTCGCGTCTGATAACAAAACTCATCACAGGAGCGCAATAACCCAAACAGCTTCGTCACAAGAGCGAGAAAACCCAAACAGATACGTCCGGTGTAGCTCCCTTTATCTTTTATATTAAAACAGGAGTGCAAGTTGCTAAAACAAACAAAAAAAAGATCAAATAAAACGACTTCTGAAATAGGCTATATGTCTTATATTAATATAATAGCAGTATACGTACTTATTGAAACACGCTATCATTTTGGCTACTTGGGAAATTATATTATCCTGTGTTCATCGTGTGTGGCCCTAACTGACAGATTATTTTATTAGTTTATTGATCGAAAATCATAAACCCCTTTCTGAACCTGCGTGCGTTTCGAAGTTTTGTCAACAGGTGGAAGCACGATCTCTAAAGTGGAGCTGCGCGGGAAACTTCCAATAGTATATTCCTGCACAACTGGAGGAGCAGCAGTTTCAGGACCCTCAGTTTTAGGACTGTTGCTGGTTCAGGACCGCATATTGAGAACCCTGTATGGTTGTATATTTTATGTAATTTTTTAATTCAAAATGCCTCAGATGTTAATTACAAAGTGTGCAATACCTGCTTTGAGTTACAATTTCAACATATTATAAATAA
>JAUCMT010000059.1:13137821-13159373 GCA_032357475.1 Enteromius thamalakanensis
ACACCTGTATATACTCTCTTTTTTTGTGTCTATATATATATATATATATATATATATATATATATATAGTAGCAGCTTGCAGATACTTGCATACTCTAGTCAGTACTTGCAAGTAGTACTTGTTTTGAATAAGTACTTTGCTAGTGCCGTCTACATAGCATGACTGTAATCTGGATTTACGTTATTATTCATGTTGTTTTCGTCATAGCATGTAAAAGGTCAGTTTCAGGAAAAGCATGCTTCTAGGGATGCACAATATTTTCAGACTGACATCGGTAATCGGCTGATAACTGCTTTAAATGTAAATATCGGCATTGCCCCGATATTGCCGATAAGAAGAACAGTTTAACTCACATGTGCTCAGGGTGTGCTATCGTTTAGATAAGCTAAGTTTTGTCTGAAAGATGAATTGATTGGTTATTGTCGATTGCTGCATTTAATGTGTGAAAACCGTACAGGATGGCGCCTTTGGTGTGCAATAGAGTAAACAGTTATAGCACGTGCAGCGGTAGACTCCCCGGGTCTTAATGCCTATTCGAAAAGAGTTTTAATCTGTAGGGGTCGCTGTTAGGGTACTTCTAGGTGTGGGATGGGGTGGGTTGTTTATTAAATTTTAACAATTAAATTTATTAAATTTATTTATTTTTTTCTTAAATACATACATGCATGTGTCTCTATTTACATATCCATAATAGGTCTACCCTGCACACACACATATATTATGTAAATAAATTATCTTATTTTGCATGTGATTAATTAACTACTTTTTACTATGTATTATATTTACATATAGAAGTCTTAGGAATACTTCACTTTGTAGAAGACACTTTTAGTAGCATTTAAGTGGATATAGTAAGATAATAAACTTGTACTTTATAGCCCCTTTCAAAAACCAACATTCATAAGAACAATAGGTAGGCAATATTTTGCAATGATTAACATGTGTTTTTCTCTACTAACACGACCAGAGTGTTTGCATGCCCTGTTACTTTAGATGCTCGAAGTGATGGGCGTTCACTTGCTGTTGCTTTAGTTGGTGACTTGTGAAACCATAGGTGTCATGCAAATACGATGATCTGTGTCCTTGAGACTTAATGCATGAAACTGTAGTAATAGCATTTTACTGCAGCGGATAACATGCTTATCAGATAATGTTTTATATAGAGAGTTAATCTGGATTAATTATTACAATATTGCAACTTTCTCCCAGACGGTTTATTGTGTGATATAAGTGTGAGCAGAGACCTGTCATTGATGTTTGTGTGTTTTGTGTATATTTACACATATATATCAGTGTCCTTATCCCCACAACATTCTCAATTCATCCACAGATCTGGAGAAAGAGAACTTTATTTCTGAAGTACCGCTCCAGGGTACGCCACGGTAAAGAGGGCTGAACTTTGTCTGTGTGTGCAAGCTTTGAATGAGCATCATGCATATGGTCATATTAGATTGTATTATACTATCGTGTTGTGTTTGGCAACATGAAATGCATGGCAACACTACTGGTTTCTGTAAAATGAATTTTATGTGGGAAATAAGGTGACTAGGGTGGGACCTGCAGTAACTTTATCCATCTTTATGTATTAAGGTTAATCGTGTTTGCTTAGTGGTGTTTACTATTGCAAATACTTATGGTTAGTTATTTAAACAAGCCACTAATCTTAAGTATTAAAGTTCAGGTTGTGACTCGTTCTGTACCATTAATGCTACAGGCATGAATAAATGAGGTTATGTGGCTTTTTGACAATAAGTGTGCTATGGCTATGATTCAACTAAAAGTGCGCTATAATTTGAGTAAAATGAAAGGGGTCATGTCATTAGAAGTCAACTTGGCCTTGATATTTTTGTTCACAAAGAAACATTTGTTGAGTAAATAATAAGTAAATGATTTCACAATGCTTTGTGTGGAAATGACCTTTTTATCATGTTGTCAAAACACTCCTATGTAATGACGTTAACCAATCATAACAGTGGCTAATTACTGAGAAGGCTTAAAGGACCTGTCCCTTGAAACGGATATATATATATATGTTTGTCGAAAACAATTTAATTTTTTGTGATAATAAAAGTTATTATACTATACTACATTATGTATATTAAATGATATATAAATATGTAAAATATATAAACGGGACCATTTTCTTACATGTATAAATCCATGTGTGTTGTATACAGTACATAATGAATATATACAGTGCACACATGTATCACATAAAATAAATATTTTGGATGTGATATATATATATATATATATAAATATTGTCGCGAGCGAGCCAACACAGACACAGTGGGGGTTACGTCATGCCTCGGAGAGGCAGTTTTTATTAAATAAATACAACAAAATAAAGTGTCCAAAGGGAAAAAGTGTCCAAAATAAAAGGGAAACCCTGTCCTCGTCGTACTTCTTGGGTTCCGTGAGGGTCAGACAGTGTAGACGAGGAAAGGGTTCCGGGAAGGGGCGGAGTACAGGCAGCTCCGGCTGCTAGCGTCTCTCGGCGGCTCGGACCCCTTGCGGCGTCTCCCTGGGGCGGCACCGGCGCCTCTCGTGGCTCGCTCTCCGGACATCATGCCTTGTGGACGGCTAGCTTATGACACGCCTCATCACGCACCGCCAGACGTGCACAGTTCTGCGCCCCTCCTCTCTTCTGCCCACTCCCGTCGGGAACCTGGAGAAGGGCGGGGCTGAAGGACAGGGGAGGCAATGATTGGCCCTCTCAGGCGTCTCATCTGACCACAGGACTTTCTCCCATAACTCCTCTGGATCATCCAGATGGTCCCTGGCAATCTACAGACGGTCTGGACATGGGCTGCCTTAAGCAGGGGAACCTTCCGTGCAATGCAAAATTTTTAAACCATGACGTCTTACTGTATTACTGATCGTAGCCTTGGAAACAACAATCCCAGCTCTCTTCACAGCATTGACCAGCACCTCATGTGTAGTTCTGGGCTGATTCTTCACCATTCTTAGAGATCTTCATCACTAGCCTCTTACATTTTCTGACGATTGCTTCAACAGTTCTTCTTTTTTCACCAAGCTGCTTGGCTATTGCTTTGTGAAGGTCTACAATTTTGTGTCTTTTGACAGCTCTTTGGTTTTGCCCATGTTGCTACTTAGACTTTGGCTGATTGTGGGTTGCACAGGTGTCTTTATGACAGCTAACGACCTCAAGCAGGTGCTACTAATTTAGAAACATGAGCAGAGTGTAGCTGGACTATTTAAAAGCAGAATAACAGGTCTGTGAGGGTCAGAAATCTGGCTGATAAGCAAGTGATCAAATACTTATTTGACAAAGTAATTTCCAAATAAATTGTAAAAAAAAAAAATCATACAATGCGATTTCTGTATATATATATATATGTATATATGTATATATATATATATAATTATATATATAATTATACATTCAGTGGCATGACCCATTCAAAGCTTTTAGGAAATCTCTATAAATACAGATTTTAAACTCAAAAGTGTTAGCGCCCAAAGTGTGGTCGGGCTAAACTGTTTCATATTGAAGAAGCTTAATATGCTTTCCCATTTCTGAACATAGCTGAGAACTAAAATTGGTATGCTTTACCTTCATTTTCAACTTCCTCAACATTAAAGATTAGTGGCCACATGAGAATCATGAGTTTCTAAATAAAGACTATGTGTCTTTCCCTGTATGAACATAAAAGCATCATCGTGTTCATTAGCTGTGTTTTTTATAGAGTCTGAGTCTCTAATTGTGTCGTGTTATGTAATTATATATCTGTGTTGGAGATACGTTTTTTTGTGGATGAAGGCTGTGCGGCTCACTCTGTCCCAGCCCCATTTACTAAACCGCACATAAACTTACTCTATATGTCAGCACAGGAGTGTACGGTTATTATTGCCTGCTTTTTCTAACATATGTTCATGTGTATCATCTCCAGCTTGTAATTACAGGAAATGAAAGACGGAGAGACCTGTAGTGAGCGAACAGCAGCCGGTCTGCCAGGTCAAACAGACTGCTGTAGAGAGACAGCGGGATGTTAATTTAAAAAGAGATGTTTGCACAGAAGAGTATTTCTATGTGCCAGTGAGATTTGTTTACAAAGGGATCAGGCTACGTTGCTCTTAAAGGGGCAGTTCAATTAAATTATATAATAACATAATAGATTGTTGAAAGTGTGTAAATAATACCCGGATTTGGCCAAAGAAATGACAGATGTGAGGAAGATAGAGAATGAGATTCAGGCCGTATTATTTACATGCCGCTGTGACTCTGTGATGCTGAGGTTTAGTGTTTTTGACAGTGTCACGATCTGAAAATGGGTTTTACGTTTGACATGCAAATGACAGTAGAGACAGCATTACTGTGGAAATTTTTATTGCTCAGCTCATTGCTTTCGTAACTCCGCTTAATAGGTTTGTCCGCCTAGATTTGACTGTTCTGCCTATTTACTAAACCTAGCATGTAATTAGAAAAAAGAAAGAATGAATCCCCCAGCTTTACATTTGATATATCATAGCCTTGATGGTGCCCAATACAATGGTAACCACAAAACAATGTATTACATTGTTTTATTGCATAAAACACCTTAGAAACCACATAGCAAGGCCATAACAACCACAGAAAGAGCAGGGCATGGATACTCATATGATGCACAATACATAAATGTGCTTTACCTGTCCCCTTTTTTGAACATAGATGTGAAAATGCACTGAACTTAAATGCTTGTAATTCATAAGCCATTTGTAATCAATCCTAAGATTTTTACTTCTGCGAGACTCTGCCTCTGTATCTTTTTTATAGCCAGTCATGTTACAGACCTAATTTTAATTCACTTAATTAGTTGCCAGATATTCTCCCATCTGAATCTTTTCCAAATGTCATCAGCAGGCATCAAATTTGAAATGAGGTCATTTAGTGTCAACTTTATCCGTTTAAACATTTGTAGTGTTCTTTTATTGGGAATAAAATTGTAGTTTATTTTGGAAATATGACACTTGACACCGCCCCCTTCAGGCAAAGCACCATTCCATGGTAACGCAACATCCAATTTTAAAATGGTTTTCAAATGATACATTTTATAGCTTTCATGTAATTTAGTATGATTGCTACAAAAAATATGTGATGGAAAAATTAGAAATACTTAGTGGGATGCTGATGGTTAATGGTAAAAGAAAAAGATAAGAACATAAAGTCAGCAATCAGCCAAGCACAATACAGTGTGCATAGCACCTAACAATATGCTAGCACCTCCATAGCTACAGACATCTAAAGGCACCTCAGCATTCGCAAAGCACTGCAGCACAAGCCCTGTTTCTTCAAAACATGTTTGGTGTGTGATTATATTATGAGGATGGATCCCGCCTTGCTGGCACAATGATGATGTCATCACTGTGAGCCCCCTGCTCTCTGTCTCTCTCCATCCGCTCTGTTAAGGACTGGGCATGTGTGTGTGTGTGTGTGTGTGTGTGTGTGTGTGATTATCTGGGCTGCTGTGGGAAGGGAGGTGGTCTCCGCCTCTGGAGCTTCCCAGAATCGTGAATGATGCAGCACTTGATAGACGGATTGGAGGTAAATTCTTTCTCCCTGCTCTTTCTCTTTCGTGCCTGCTGTTTGAGGAATCATTTCTGGGGAATTTGATACTCAGGGGTCCCGACATTACTACAGGATGTAACTCAGCATCCACTGTAATGGATCAGCGCCAGCCGTAGACTGCTGGTTGTCATCTGGAGGTTTTGTTTTTAGGAGCGGCTTGGGAAAATCAGCACTGTTTTACCTCAGAGAAGTGTTGCTTGGCCTGGGTACGTCTCTAGAAGTGGCCGTGAGAGAATGTAGAGGTTTCTTTACACCCTGAGCTAGCTTTGTGGTCACCGGCTGCATTTGTTTGTGTTATGCATTGTATGTCAGTTATTTTTAGCTGCTGATGGACAGCTGCAGGCCTTACTGCTGGGGTATTTTCCTGGCTCTGGCTTGTTTAGCTTTGACCGATGTCGTTGCTAGTCTCTCTCAAGGCTGATCTGAGGTCAGTGATTTCAGACAGGTAGACCGTAGACTGTGATTAACTTGCTGTTTAAGAAAGATGTTTAAGACTCTTGACTGGTGTTAAAGGGAAACTCCACTTCAAAATAAAAATGTTGTCATTAATAACCCGTAAAAGCTTCTTTTGTCCTCATAACCCATGATATTTAGATGAAAACTGGAGGCTTGTGACTGTCCCACTGACTGTCAAGTAATGAACACATCATCAGAATACTCCATCTGCCATCAGTGGTTTAATCTTAGTGTTATGAAGCAAAGTGTGTGTGTGTGTGTGTTTACAAACTCTATTGCATCTTGAATGCTCTTCAGACACCAAGGCTTCATCGTTTGAGTAAAGGTGTGGTCACATTAGGGGAATTTGACAGGGAAAAATATGTCTATGATGCACAGCTAATATAGAAATCACACGAAACTACACGATCCACCTGACGCAAAAGCTGCAAATCTTTCCATGCAAAATTTCCTGGATTTCACCCAGACGAATTTGCTGAACATCTGTTAATGTGACCACATCTGTTTTTTTTTTTTCTTTTTTTTTAAACATCAGCAAGTTCTAAAGTATTTGTGCAGGTTTTATACCCGCATGAAGCGTATGTGTGTGTGCGTGTGTGTGCGTGTGTGTGTGTGTGTGTGGTAGGATGCTTGTATTGTTTTTGTGGAAGTTAGATAAGACTGTTATGAACTGGTTTGAAATAATAAAACTGCATGAAGACAGTCATGTTTGATACTAAATGAGCCCTCAGGGTCTCTGAACATGCGTCCAGCTGTGTTTCTAAATATCCATTAAGGTGATGATATGTTATGCGATATCTGAATATTATATATGGATTAGCTTTATTAACTTCACTAACAAAAACATTATGAAGCTTCGGTATTTCACATAAATGTTTGACTGTGCAAATAACTGTGTGTGTGTGTGTGTGTGTGTGTGTGTGTGCAGGTGGATAAGCAGCAGCAGAGTAAGGACTCTGTGTTCTTCAGAGATGGTGTGCGGAGGATAGATTTCGTTCTGTCTTACATCGATGACAAGGAAGGGGAAAAGAAACAGGTGTGTCATTTATTTAGTTATACTTTATAGTTTTATATTCCTACGATGGCAATTTCCTTCTTACAGGTTTATATTCATATAACTTTTGGCATTCTTATGTGAGTTGTGAGATAATAATAATAATAAAAAAAAACATTTGCTTAAACAGATTACTAACTCATAAACTAATAGCCATCCTTTAAAACATAATTTTTTTTCCCTGTCCCTTATAATTAGCGTTGAGTCTGAGCTGCTTATATAAGACCTTGTTAGCAATTATATCTTATCAGTGGTCAAATGAGTTTCTGTGTGGTTTAATCTCTCGATCAGTTTACTTAGTTTACATCTGATTATTACACGGCTCTCTGGAATGCTTGATTCTGATTGGTCAGTCGAGACATTCGCAGGTTCGTTCTTTTCAAATAATAACCGCTCCAAAGTAATAACGCATAGCCGGGACTACTTGTATTTTTCAAATCCCTCCGCGCCAACAAAGATTACCGTTTGGCGCCATCTTGTGACAAACACTGGACAACATAAGCTACAATTTAATACTTGTAAATAACTTAAATACATCCGTTATTATATATTCATCTGTAGATGTTATAAATTGTCTTACTAACGTTTGAATGTTAGTCACGTGGTACTATATCGTTTCGCGGAAGGATGAAAATCTTAATTTAAAACAAATATGCCAATAAAATGTTTCAAATTCATATTCATGTCCAGTTATTTTCCTTATGTGGCAAGTAAGCGTATAATAAGCGGGATAATGTAGAGGCAGCCGGTAATTATCGCGAAATAAGCCGCTTCAGCGTGATACAAGCCTGAACACACTGTCTGGGCTTATTTCTGAGATAACTACCGGCTGCTTCTACATTATCACTTGCTTATTTAGATCTGTTGTTCTGGTTGTTTTTGTATATAATTTATCTCAGTCTGCTACAGTATTTGTATTATTTGCTTGTTTGCTTATTTATGCAAAATCAGCCAGTCATTCTAATAATAAACTCATTAAAGCTGTTAGACTGATTCTGACCTGCATGGGTATATTTTGCAATAACCTGCTGACTGTGCATTATCTACTGTATCTAGCCCGGAAACTCATTTTTATTGGGGCTTTTGTTAAGAATCTTGATTTAGTGTGTTGCTGTTGGCTATCTCAGTCTTAATGTTCACTTTTCTCCAAAGGTAAGATGTCAGACACCCGTGCCGTGCGCAAACAACAGCAGCTTAACAACCTGGTTGCCATGGTGACGGAGCTGGCCCACCCCGGGCAAACGGTGGTGGATTTCTGCAGCGGGGGGGTAAGTTGCCTTCTGACACGAAAAAAACAAAAAAAACATAACATCTTGGACTTGTTTCTGTTTTCTTCCGAGAGTCTGCATGTGTGTCAGTAAGCATCTGTTCTCCTCCCTTGTCACCTCATGTAGTCTTAGGGTGTGCTCTTGTTATTCTACGCATACATATAAGCCCTGTGAGCAACAGGTCAATATTCTGATGCTCTGATCTGACGAGCTCTGCTTCTCCAAGATCTTCTGTAGCTTTGTCTTTGTTTGTTTTCTTAGGGGCACGTTGGGATTGTTTTGGCGTACACGCTTCCTAAATGTCAGGTAAGACTTTCTGATTTGTTCAAGTGTAGCAAGTTCAAGTTAAAGGAGTCAAAGAAGAGAAACTAAATCGGTCTTCTTCCCTGGTGACCTCATTTGTAGACAGTGGAAAAATAAACTGATTCCACACTGCTGCTGTTGTTTTTTTTTCCTAAAAGACCTTGTTGGGAAGATTGTACTTTAACCAGAATTAATATTAAAATCAGCTCTGCATCAGAATACTCTCTGAGCACTAATACGCGTTTGATGGTTCAGTGGATGATTAGGTAGTCATTTAGAGGATGTACTTCGTTTTCTTTTCCTGATTTTCTTTTCTTTTGAGGAAATGGCTTTTTAAAGAAGAGCAGTGAGCAATTTGCCAATGAGCCAGTAAACTGTAAAAGATACGCTGAAAAATATCCCTTTTTTTATCATCAATCAGGTTATTCTCATTGAAAATAAAGAAGAGTCGCTGGTCAGGGCCAGAGACAGATGCTCTCAGCTTAGATTGACAAACATCGGCTTCATCCAGACAAACCTCGACTATTTCACTGGCAACTTCAACATTGGGGTGAGAGCCACATTTATTTGTACGTATGCATGACATTTGTGTGTGTGTGTGTGTGTGTGTTTGAATTGGTTCATCTACAATTTGTGTTATTGTCATTAATGATATTGATACTATGAATAAATGTAATATTAACATTTTGAGGTCTAAATTCTTATATTTTGCAGTCTTTGATAATATAATGCTATTTTTCTTTTAATAATTAATAGGGATGTAAAATAGATAGAAAATTTGATGGATTAAATCCTTTCAGATGTTTAACAAATCACGACACAGTTGGGGTAGGAATTTATTAGTAGTAGTATTATTATTATTTAATTTAGATTAAAAACTGCTCATGACGCATGTTTGGATCATAATTAAATTGCAGTGGTTGCCTCTAATTTTAAATTAAAAGAGCACAGGCGAAGCCTTAGTTTGTGTACATGAAAAGATTTATTTGATTTGGGCTTTGTTTTAAAATTTCACTTCAGTTATGTTATTCTACATATTTTAATTTCTCAAAGAAATGCTCAGCATTTTGTCCAAGCAATAATAAAAGGACACCTTTTCATTTATAGTTTGACTTTAAATCTCATTTTGTTGATAAACATTATTGCATCGTGAGCTTAATGAATCGTAACATCATGTAATATATTTCAGTAATTTATTATTGAATTGAATTTATTATTTTCAGTGTAATCTCAGACATTTGGGCCCTACTTATAGCTTTTCATAGATAATTGCTTTTGGTAATGTTTGCTTACAGCATTTGTTCTTGCTGTAAGCAATTTCAATAATTTCACATGAAGAACATACATTTTTGCCAGAAGGTATCTGTTCATTTGCATTGTAAAGGCATTTTGAAAATGATGGGTTGTGGCTCTCTGTTGTTGCAGCTTGCCTTCTGTATTAATTATGCAGTTAACCCTCAAGTTTGTTCTCATTTTGTTTGAAAAGCGAGTGGACTTCTCATTTCTCAATGTTTTTTGAGTGATGAAACAGCCTCATCGACATGAGACTATCCAACACATTCCACAGTTTCTTCCATAGTCAAGATGGATTATTGTGTTAAGCAATCTCTGGCCTTAAGACATATATTTGCCATTTACAAAATATTAATACTGATTTTTTTGTACTTGTAAATAGCTTTGGCTTATTTCTAGCAAACATGGCCTAAAAGTTTGCCCATGAGTTGTAAATAAAACAAACACAATGCAAGATATTTGATCTGAAAAAGTTTTCAGATAAAAATACTGATTAATAAAGTGATTTTTGTGCTGTGTAATCTTTGAGGGACACTGTGGTGTCTGTAGTAAATGAGGAAGTATGTGCTTGCTGCAGATTTCTTGTTTGTTTCTGGCAGTAATGAGATGTTTGGGCCTGCAGCCCTGGCCTCATCTCCACAGAGAGCTGTGGCTGCAGTATTGAGCTTCACACGCGGCTGGGGTTAGGGGATTATCAGCTGCACACACAAAGGGGCTTTATCAAACCTTCACTGTTTCCTAAAACTAATACCTGTATCTCTGTGTAAAGCTTCTTTTGGGCAACTTGCACAATCATAAAAAAATAAGAGCGTGCGAGATGCATATCGAACACTCACCTAAAAAGAAACCTGTCAAATTTACCATTCTAGGTTTATCTAGTTTTTCCCCCCCTCAAATTTTTTTTCATGTGGAGATGAAATGTTGCTTGACTTACATCAGCAACAGCTGACTCTTTTAGTGCCTGTGCAAGCGATAGGACATTTTGTTGATTGCATGAAATTTTTAAAGGGATAGTAATTTCAAAAATAAAAATTCTGTCATTAATTCATGCTCTTCCAAACCTATAAGACCTTTGTTCGTCTTTGGTACACATATTAAGATATTTTTGATCAATTCTGAGCTCTCAGACCCTCTATAGACAGCAAGGATCCTCCCATGATAAACACAAAAGCAGTAATTTCCTTTTTAGGTGAACTATCCCTTTAACCTGTACAGTGCAAATAACGAAAAACCTAGAAATGTCAGGGACATTTTAAAAATTATGGCTTAAAGGCTTGAAAATGAACAACACAGTGAATTTACATTTTATAAGTTTTTTTTATTTATTTATTTATTTTTATGAAGTGCATGCTTAATACTAAGCTAATATCAATTTTTACATAAAGAGTTAATAAAAGTGAGTCCTCTAAAATTTCAAATGTGTCTTTTATGACTAGTCTTACAATGTTCTGAAATGTTCCAGAAAGCACTAGAATATTACAGAATGTTACATGCTCCTCTATTACGTCCCCGTCCTTGCAAAAGCAATATATTTAAAAATATGCAAAGTACAAAAATTGCCTGAATTAAACCAGTGTTACATAATTAATGAAAGAAGATCTAAAATGTACCTGACCTCTTTTTATAAAATATTGGAATTGAGAGTAAATCAAATAATAGTAATTATCACCACAGAAGTACAGAAGAACCATACAAATTGTTACATTGTGTGATTAGTTATTGAACTCCTTTATAAATCAGTCTAAATTGAAATGATTCTGCATAGATTTTTAAGATTTGACTAAAACTTCTATGATAACGAGACACAGGAAGCATCACAGAAGTCTTCAGATTAAAGGTTGGTCATGTGAGGATGAGTTCATTCCACCAGTGAGCAGCAGTTATATATGAAAGCTCATGAAAATGATTGCGTTCTCTGTGTTGGTAATGTAAGGCCGATTGAATTGCTGTTTTGGTTTTTGAAGGCACATTCATGTATTTTACCTCGTCTTTGAGTTTCTAAACTTTGGCATGACCTTACATCCCTCACATTTCATTAGCATAAATGATTAAAAGGCTTTGCTTGCTAAAGCAGCACAGCCAGAACCGTTTGTAAACGGATACATATTGTTTCCCAGAGGGTTAGATGTATGCGAAAATAGCTACTATTCCTTCTTTAAGACAGTCTGTAATAAGGCCTGTAGCTACACCAGGAAAAAAATGACTAAACGTGGGTAATGATGTGAAAAGAGAAGTTATGGGCTGTTTGCTCAGACTTGATTTGTTGTACCTGTTGAATGATGGTGAAACAAGCGCACTGCTGTGTTCTGTGGCTGTGAATAATGAACTTGTATCGTAGTCGTGAAGCTGTGTCTTCCACACCTCGGGCAAACTACTTAATTATAAAGACAGAAAAGTTTTTTACCCCCATTGAAGGGAAGAAAAAGAATTATCATCAGCAAAAATGAAATCCGGCTTAAAAAAACTAATAAAGAAATATGCTTTTGCAGCATGCTTTATTATTTTGCCATCCAATGCTGAATTATTTATACGAGGAAAAACCAGCATTGAGGTTGACGTTAAGCTCTTTGTCAATGTCTTATGTTTCCAATGCTTTCAGAAAAGCTTCATTTGTTTTGTTTGTTGGATCCTTCAGTACAAGAGACCACACAAAACTGATGCGAATTCCACTTTATTTGCTTGCAAAGGAAAAACAAACTTGAGCTTTGTAACACTGCTTCTTTCCCATGCTAAACAACATTCATCTGATCTCTTGGGAGACGGCCCACCAGCTTTGTCTCATTATGACTGTAAATTCGTTCTAGAGACGGGGCATCCGACATTCCGATGAAAGACTTGGAATGACTGTGATGTGCTTTTCAACCTCTTTGAATATGTAACAAAAAGAAATCGATTCTGGCCTAATCGTTACACCAAAGAATCCCAAGAGCGATTTCATCATGCATGATTGCTTTACTACCACACCAAGAGTGAACATTCATCCACAAATACTAACAATCAAGATTTTAAAATGAAACAGTTTATTTTATTTATTTTCGGCTTTCGTTTCTGTTTTAAGTTGTTTGTTTCTATGGTTTTGCTTGTGGGTTTGTTTATGCTTTGATATAAGAATAGTTTGTACACAAAAAAAAACATTTTGTGTTTTGCTTTTTGTTTGGATTTTTGTTTTGTTTTGCATTTTTTGCTTTTTTCATTTTATGCACAAGAAAAACACCATCAGTAATCATGCAAATCAAACAGACAGGATCATGTTTTAGATCTATTTTACCTACCTAGTCACATTTTATTGCAAAGAATTAATATTATTACCATAAGTACACTGTTATATAATATATATGCCATTATATCTCATGTTTCTCTATTATCCTATCCTATCTCTATTATCCTATTAACCTATCACTTGATCAGATCTTGTACTTTGTGTTGAAGTGAGTAATATCCTTTTCCCTCCAGCTGTATCTTGTATCATTTAATAATGTCTTTCCTGTACTGTAGCTCAAATAGTAGAACATGGTACTAGCAACGCTAAGATCATGGGTTCGATTCCCAGGGAAAGCAAGAGCTGATGTAAAACTGTAACTTGAATGCAATGCAAGTCGCTTTGTATAAAAATGTCTGCTAAATGTAAATGCATAAATGTTACCTCAGGAATGAAATCATCCCATAATGTACTCACCCCCAAGCCATCCTAGGTGTAGACGACTTTCTTCTTTCAGACAAACACAGCCTGAGTTTTTCAAATATTTATTTTGGCTCTTCCAAGTTTGATAAGTGTGGTGGATAGTGGGCATTATTTTGAAGCTCCATGATTTGGATATATCCATACTGCAACTAACCAGGGGGGTTTACACGTAAGTCTTTGAGTTATAATTTTAAAAGCAGAAGTATTTTTGTAACAAAAACCCCCCATCAATCTGCTTCAGAAGACATGTGTTAATCCTCCGGAGCCGTATAGGTTAGTTTTAAGATGGATATCTACAACTTATGCAGCGTCAAAATAATGGCCACTATCCACCAGCATTACCAAGCTTGGAAGAGCCAGGATGCATTTTGACAAAACCCAGACTGTTTGTCTAAAAGAATGAAGTCATATACACCTCGGATGGCTTGGGGGTGAGTAAAATATAGGTTCATTTCCATTCCTTTAAGGCATCTGCCTGAATCTTTTTTCCTTTTGCCTTTGGTATGAATAGATTTGTTTGATTTTCTATATTTATTCTTTCATACTGCAAAAAAATGCATCATTCTAGTACTTTCGTACTCTTGTGCATTGATTTACTCTTCTGAAGTTTCTTGTCCTTCATTATCAGAATTCCTAATTTCTTTTTTTTTTTCCACAAGTTAAATGGTTCAATGGCACAAGACCCCTTCTGAAAGTGTCTCTCAGCCTCTTTAAGAAACGCTATCTGTAGTATTGTCATCTTGTTGCATCATTGTTAACTTTATAAATTCACCTGCTGACGTCTTCAAAGCGGCAGGTTTTCACGGTCGATTTTGGTTGTTGTGGTGAAGCGGCGCTCTGTTGTTGGCTTCAGACGTGAATAGATGGCCCCATTATGAGACGGTGGTCTACTTCAAAGAGCCCAAACCCTGCTTTAATGGATTCTGATTAGTACGTAAGGGTGGCCCTTGAATACTGAAACACCTGCCCAGGGTTTTTGAGAATGGCTTTACTCCAGATCCTGTTAAAAAGACATTATGAATCATTTCGGTCTAATTAGCGTCTCAAGAACTTAATTACAATCCACACCGGACGCTTTGCCAATATTGCTTTTTCCTAATTTATTCCGTCTCGGCTTATAAAATGTCAGCTAAGGCTGTGTGTTTTCCCACACAGAGTTCACAGACATGTTTCCTCTTCTATGGCAACTCTAAGCAGCGTATAGAGCGAATCCTCTGAGATTTGGCCACATTTCCTGGAAAACTTCTTATGGGGGATTTGAAGGTTGTTAATCCGTGGATTTGGTCGGCTGTGTGCGCACACACGCTCACTGAGACAACAGTTTGCATTATTTGTTCCAGTTTCTCACCCTAACGGTGACGGATACAGGCACTGGTCCGTGAGCCAAGCCGAACGCTTGATCTTCACTTGAGCTTCTGCGAGGACATCTAAGACTTTTCTTTACCCTCCATCAAGCTGTTCGATCCACTTTTCTTGCTAATAGGCAGAGAGACGTCTGCTGTCACACGGTGTCACAGCGGCTGGGTCTCTCTGTCTCTCTTTCCCGCTCTGTGCCTGAGCCACTAACAGATCAATGAGTACATGGCTAGACACAGAAAGGTGGGAAGAGCTTTGAGATGATGTGTGGAAATGTGGTCAAGGACAGGCGGAAAGCAGCGTGAAGAGTTTAATCCGGTTTTTAGTTGTCATGCATTGATTTACGCCACCTTGAGCACTGGAAAATAATCTAATACACACATTTAAAATGATATAACTCATTTTATTTTGCTTTTATGTATCCTACAACCTGGTTCAAATGGCAAGTTTGTGCTAATGTAATCTTTCATATCATATCATATCATATAACTGTGAAGTTGTGTAACTATCGAGTAATCAAGTGTTTTGCATACACCTTTTTAGTAACACTTTAGTATAGGGACCTGTTCTTACTAATAACTAGTTGCTTATTTGTATGCATAGTTAATTAAAATATTGGCTGTTTATTAATACCTATAAAGCACATATTTTCAAAGCCATACCTAAACCAATAGAACGCTCCATAGCAACAGTTTCGCCCATGAGCTGACCGCGCCGCTGCACTTTTGTTTTATTTGTTTTATTTTTTTCTGATTAAAGAAATTTGACTGTACTTTTGATTCAAATGTGGATGAGTAAATACACCTTAATGTGTGTACGCACTTCTACAGCATAAGAACACTACCATGCTGTTTTGTGATGGTGGGTAGGAGTGTTAAAGCCACTTATTTGTAAAGCTCAATAATCTTTTGCTGCACATTAGAAATATATTCTTTAAGGTATTAGGTATTGCAAGTATAACATAAAACAATGCAGCAATAATGAAAACTATGCATTTCCCAGAAATTTACTCATAATACTTAAGTACTTTTAAAAGCATGTACTTCTATACTTTCACTCAAGTAAAAAATTACTTGTAATGGAGTAATATTTGACCAGTAGTATCTATACTTTCACTCAAGTAATGGACTTGTGAACTTTGTCCACATCTGGCACGTAAGACGAATTGCGGCAACCATGTCGCATGCACTGTCAGTTCCAGTGGTTGTCGTTTTTGCCCCCACTTACAACAGACAGGAACTGTTCTTTACAAGCCTCCGCAAATTGATGCTCCCCTCAGTTTTTAATATAGTCAGCGTAAAAGGCATCAGTTCCCACGTGTCACTGATGCAAAGTGCAGTTACTTCGAGGTAATTATTGTCCCACTTTCCTGACAAATAATTCGTCGCATGCGTGAAATGCGTTAAAAAATTAACGATAAAAAATAATTAACGTCGTTAACACGTTATTTTTGACAGCCGTAATATATATAAATAATAAATGTACACCGTATATCTGGATTATGTTAACAAAAAATTTAATTTTGGATGCGATTCATCGTGATTGATCATTGATCACAAATTTGAATTGAAAATGGTTATTTTAATTTGTAATAATATTTTACAATATTATTGCTTTTTTGTATATTTGATCAAATAAATGCCTTGGTGAGCATAAGAAACTTCTTTCAAATACATAAAAAAAAACTGACCCCAAACTTTTAAATGGTAGTGTAATTGTGGGGGAAATTCGATCAATTCATCTAAAGTGCCACATTAGCTTCTTGCTCTAGAACTCAATGATGGTAGTTTGGTTACCAGCTTTTGCTTAATAGCTCTTTAATGTCTTGAAGTAGCGTGACTGGTGTTTTGTGTCTGTTTCAGGTAGCCCTGCATGCGTGTGGCATAGCGACAGACATGGTGTTGGATCGCTGCCTCCAGGCGCGGGCGGGATTTGTGATTAGTCCTTGCTGCTACGGGTTCATTCAAAACACGCACAAGTTCAACTTTCCCAAGAGGTGAAAACAACATCTCCTCAGTCTCTCTGTCTTTTCTCTCTCCCTCTCTCCCTTTTCATTTGGGCGGCTAATTCCACAGTACACAAGGACAGTGTGGATCTGTAATAATCCACGGCATTAAATGATAAGCTCGTCATACTCTGAAATGAAACTAACAAGAATGAGTGATTTATTAAGATGATTGAAAATAGCTAACCATAATAAACCTTCCTTATTGCGTCTATTTCTGTCTTCGCCTCAACGTTCTCAGAATTGAATGTCCTGTATCAACAATCACAGCTGAGTCTCGTTTAATGTTGGCATGATCGTGTTAAAACGAGGTAAAACGGAGAGCGGGTGAGAATCACTTTCGAGCAGTCATCAGTTTTTCCCTCAATCGTGATCTATATCTCTCCAAATCTGGCGTAAAGTTTCATTTAATCTCAGGCAGGAATTTTGCCACGGGGCATGAGCATCAGGGGTGGCAGGAGCAGAGAGCGCAGGAAATTATTTTCCCGTGGTTATGTTCACGGTGTTGCCATGACAGTGATTTGTCATTTGTGGCATTCGACAGTAGGCCAAATAGAGCGACCTGATGACAGACAGTTAATGTAGCAAACATTACCTACCACACACACATAATCTCCACAGCTCTTCTTCATTATACAAGTGTTACATGAGACATCCGGCTGTGTTTACACACGACTTATTCCTGTAACCAAACCGCTGCATGCTTTTTGATTTATAGAGAATGTTTTCAGCATCTCTTTTGATCCGGATAAAGTGTCCTCTCCTTAAACTTCTTTCTTTAACGCGTCATGTCATTTTTCATTCGCGCCTCAGTGTGTGTGAGTTCATTAACTCTGCCCCCCTTCGTTTCTCTCCACAGCGCGAGATTTACAGAGACTTTGAGCTATAAGGTAAGTGTTTCAGCCCTCGCTTTCACTCTTGTCATTAGCGCCTACATGTGTGGGACATCACACTGCCTGCTTCCGAGTGCGAAGCGCTTCTTGGGAAAACTCCACAGGAGAGCCTTATATTATGCCTCATGTATTTGAAGAGCAGTGTTTAGTCATGAGTGACAAGAGGTACTGAACCTGTAATTGGAAAGAGTCTTGCTAGCCTGGTAATAGCAGATATTCAGACCTTGTTTTTCCAAATTAGACTGCTCTTAGGACCCGAAAAAAAGTACTTTTAGTATTATTTATATTATGGTGTTTATTAATTTTTTATATATTTTTTAAGTTTTAGAGGTTTTGTTAAATTCATTTGTAATTTGTATTAATTTGCATCAGTTTTATTTATTTCAGTTAATTACCAGGGCAGCATTAATAAAAAAAATGGCAGTAATCATTTGAAATATCCTTTTTACATGGATTTTTTTAAAAATAATCAGAACCCCTTTTGTTTTTCAGAAATAATAAAAAATGTGGCAAACAAAATATTTCCATGATGTTCTTTCAGTAGTTCTGTATGGATAGAAAGCTTGTAAAATATTTTTGTGTTTTTCGTAGAAATTAGGACTAGTGAAATTGCAGTCTTCATTCAATTTTAGATGAATAATCACTAAAGTATATCAAATACTATAAATAAAGTCCTATGTAATGCTATCACTGTTGGAAAGAGTCATGAATGAATAACTCTTTTGAATTTGTTTTTAAATCACAAATCATATGTACCAAAAAAATAATTATTCAATCATTCTTTAAATACTAAATTATTTGATTGACTGTGCTAATAACTTTTTTGTTTTTCATAGTTTTTTTGTTGTGTTGTGCAGTTTTATTTTGTTTTGAAAGCCATATAGATTTAAAATTTTATGGAAGCCCATTTCCCCCACTGAATAAAAAAGGTTTTGTGACTTTTTTTCCTCACGATTTTGACTTTCTTTCTTGCACATGCAAGTTTATATCTCACAATTCAATATAAAAAAACTTATATAAAAAATATAAAGTCAGAATTGCGTTATATAAAACTTGGAATTCTAAGATATAAACTCATAATTGCGAGATATAAAGCCAGATTTGCATAATATAAGATGAAATTGTGAATTTATATCCCACAATTCCGTTAGAATTTATGACTTTATCACAGAACTGTGAGTTATAATTTGCAGTTATCGCAATTCTTACTTTCTACGATTGCGAGTTTATATCACACAATTCTGACTTTACAATATAGATAGAAATAAAAAGTCAGAATTGTGAAATAAAAAGTCGCTATAACCTTTTTTATTATTTATTATTATTATTATACAGTAGCCGAAACAATTGACCAGTGTTTATTGGTTATTACACTTTAGGGAACACATATTCACTAATAATAGTATTCTATCAATAAACTCCTAATTTCCTGCTTCTTCAAAGTAGGTTGTTGTGGTACTGTAGATATGTTTAAGTATTGGTAGCATTCAGGCATCAAAAATATGGTCATGCACAATAAGTCATTAATATTTAAGTATACATAATCAGCCATTATGCTAGTACTTTGCCTACTAATATGCAGATACTTAATAGATAATACTGAATAGTGTTTCCTAATCTAAAAATTATCATTTCAACCAAAATTTAAAAGGACATAACAGAAGCTCTTTGCTCTTAGAAGCCGCATAAAAATATTACTGTACAGCAACATGCCACAGGTTCAGAGTAGGTGGAAACATCTGTCCACAAGCCGATGTTTTTCCTTTTATTCACTGCTGATTTTCTCAAGCTCTGCTGAAGCAGGGTATTCCTGGGAATATAGTGCCCATGTACTGCAGTTGCACTTTTTTATTTTTCCCAGTCTTATCTTCAGGCGCTGACAGAACAGTGAGGCAGAAGTGTGAGTAATGGATGAGGTTAATCAGTCGTGTCTCACAGTCACCCGTGTTCGCTTGACTCCTGTTTCTCTCACACTGCGCTCACGGCCCCTGCAGAGATATCACCTACATGGGGGCCTACAAGAGACAGGTGTAGATCTAGAGCAAACAGACATTTAATTAGGGGTGTTCGCCAAAACAAACATCACTTTTGCTGTAACTATTGGAGTTTGAACGAACCGCATGATGAGTTAAACTGTTTGGACTTGTTGAGGACGCTCAAGACGTTTTTTACATAGTAAACCTGGCAACCGCCCTTAACACCCTACCAACTTTGGCACTGGAAAATATCACTGAAAAATTGATCTACACACAGTTTAGAAAAAGAAATATGTTTCTTTGTGGTTAGCTAAATTTGATTGCATCATCATTGCATCGTGATTTAAAGTCACTTAAACGCACTGATAAAATGATTTCAGTGCGAATCTATTTTAATTGTTAGGGATTCATTTTTGGTTTGTTTAAAATTACATTTTAAAAGATAGATTTTCTGTGCTTCTTTCCCAGCTAGCATAATCGAAGCAGTGTTTGTCATCCCTACGAATACTAAAAATGCTTTAGAAACACTTAACTCAGCTGAAACCTGTTTTTGAGACTTTATACTGAGTTATAGCATTGATCGCAGCTATTAGCCTAGAGGATTAAACTTGATAGAAGGAATCAATCTGCCAGGGCTGTTACGTTCCTTTCCATCAGCACTTGTTTCACTCAGTTAATGCAGAATAATGGTAGCTTGAAGCCATCGTTGGTCATCAAAAGCAGAGGAAGTCGTTTTGCGGCAATTCCTTGCAACGTTCCTCGCAACAAATGCAATTAGAGTATATTGATTAATATAAAATGAACTGGGTGCTGCTTTCCTCTGTGTTTCCCTTTAATGGCTGGTTGTAAGGGTTGATAAATGGTCTGTTCTCTCACCACAACCCTAACGATCTGATGCATCGATGTTTCCCTGCAAATTACGCTAGCTGGGCTGCATGCATGCTGCTTTTCAGATATTTCCGTGTGTGTACATGTAGTTGCAAGTGTGTTTATTGATGTGTGTGCATGTGTTCGGTATGTAAACGTGTTATATTGTTTCTACAGGAGCATATGATCCTGTGCAGGTTTGCAGACCAGACGGCTGTCAGTTTACCCCCAGAACGCCGATTAATCGGTAAGATGCTGTTTTTTTTAACAGGTGGTCAGGGTTGTTGTGCCTGTGTTGGTTTAGGAGAGGAAGTTCCTAATAGAGATCATCCATCTGGATAAAGTTTTAAGGGGAGGATGGGGTTCAGTGTTAAAGAGACTTTGATATGATCAAAAGTTTGGCTGTGTGAGACTTATCATATATATATATACTGTATATATACAGTAATGTGCAAAAGTCTTAGGCCACTAGTATTTTCAGCAACAAAAAATGGTTTTAAGTCCCGTGCTGTTGAAATACTATTGGGTAAACTGACAGTGGGTGGAATCAGGCAGACCAAAACAAAAACAAGAAACACAAAATGTATAAAAAAAAACAGGGTCCCACTTTATATTAAGTGTCCCTAGTACCTGTGTACTTTCATAGTAACTATATGTGTATATAGTATGTAATCACAGTGTAAGTACACACCGTATCATAGTATCATATTATCTACAGATGTAATATTTCTGTAACTACACACATGTAACATCCCTCAGAATGGTATGTGTAAGTACAAATGTGTAACAGGACATTAGTAACAACACTTTTTGGTAATGAAAGTACAAA
>JAUCMT010000059.1:13159473-13169995 GCA_032357475.1 Enteromius thamalakanensis
AAACTTGTATGCTTTATATATATATATATATATATATATATATATATATGTATATATATATATATATACTGTATATATATATGTATATACGTACACATTTTAAAAATAATTATTTTTATGTACTTTAAAAAAATAATGTTAGACTTGTATTAAAACAATTATTTAAAATTGAAGTGAAATCAGTCATCAAAAGTGTACTCTTTGTTTCATAGCTTTTAAAATATACTTCAGTACAATAAGAGATTGGGATCACAAGAGATCCTTAAACTAATAACAGTGCACCATTTGTACCTCTTGTACTACTTTTTGAAGTTTTTTAAGTAAAGAAGATACTGTTACCACAGAGCTTCTGGTTTCCACAGTGAAACTCATTGTTTTTCATAGATGACTAAATGACATGTTTTGAGGTTGAGGAGTAATACAATAAGAGGACCAACAGCATGTCTCAACATGACACTGAGATTATGTGCTATACTCAAGAACTGCTGAAGGTTTCTATAGCTACCTGATCAGACACACACACATACACACTTATAAAAACTTATAAAATAATTGTGTTATGCTATTATATAATTATTACTAATTATTATATAATTAGTTATGTAAATAATAGATATAAATTAACATTGGATGAGCCATTTACTATATTTACTTGCTGTAGCTTGTACAATATGTGTAAAAAAAAAAAAAAAAACATTTCTTTCTACATCTTTTTTTGTTCAGGTATGTTTCTGTCTCTCTTTCTTGGTAAGGCTAATGTTATACCCTTGATCCTTGAAGAGGGTTTAAATGAGTCTGATTACCTTTCCTTCACAGATGCAGAGCAGGGCACACCCACAATGCACACACACACACACACACACACTCTGTCTACGTGCCCTTGCAGTGCTGGTGATCATTACCTTCAGCTTGCTACCTTGTTAATTACCAAAGCCAGTTTGACCTTGGACACTATTTAATTAGTTTTTCAAGAGGTGACAATTATTAAGGATTTCAATTGCATCTGCCGGTGCACTGTGTGCGAGAGGTTACTGAAGACAATCCAACTGTAATGGAAGACATTTTCATTTTATAGCTGAAGACAACTGTACAAGCTGTATTTAATCAAGAATACGGGTTATAAAAGGCAAATAAGATGTTAAAACAATTAAGCACAAGTTGACACATGACAGCGTATATAGGTGATGTCTATGATACCTCACACATTACCACAGACAACAGAAATCTTTCTTTAGATCTCTCTAAAGTGACGTTAAATTGCTTTTTTTTTCTTTTCTTTTTTTTTGTAACTAAAAATTAAATGAATCGCAAATGAAGACTTTTGCTTAACTCTTCAATTCTCGTGTTTCCTACAGAGATTCAGAAGCCACATCTCATACTGTGCTCTACCAAGACTTTAATACGTTAATTTAGATTGATTTATTACACAAAAATACCGCATACATTTTTTTTTACGCATATTTTTTATATATTCATATGTAGATGTTATAAATTGTTTTACTAACGTTTGAATGTTAGTCACGTGGTACTATATCGTTTCGCGGAAGGATGAAAATGTTGATTTAAAACAAATGCCAATAAAATGTTTCAAATTCATATTCATGTCCAGCTTATTTCCTTATGTGGCACGTAGCCGTGTAATAAGAGGGATAATGCAGAGGCAGCCGGTAGTTATCTGCCTCTACATTATCCCTTACTTAAAAAACAAAAAAAAATCTGTATTTGTCATTGTTCATTTAAATCATGCATTATGCTGTAACAGTATATTTTACTTCATAATATTCCAAAGCAGGTATTGTACTTTTAGTTCACATATAATATTTAATATAATTTATTACATTAATTACATTAGGAAAATAAACTTTCTTACTTTTACTCAAGTCATTCAAATATTTACTTAAGTACAATAAAATATTACATTTTTAATGTATTAAAGGTAAAAAATGAACAAATAACAATTCATTTAATGTAAATAAATAAAAGTATGACATTGTGCTTTGGAATGTAGTGAAGTAAAGTTTTCTGAAGAGAAACAGTGCAGATACGGTATAAAAACCATGCCTATACACAATTCACAAAAGGAAATGTGTGTGCCAAAGGTGAGAGTCTGTATCTTCGGGCTCTGGCAGGATCTCACACACAATATTGATCTCCGAAAGCTGTACATTCTGTCATAACCATTACCAGAAACCCTTCTTGTCCTGTGCACACTATTCAGTCAGATGTGTTACTGATCTCTCATGCAGGATCGAAGGAAGGAGTTTGAGGCTAACTTAGAGAAAGCTGGACTTGAGCTGGAGACGGAGGACAAATCTGTGAGTGAAACATCACAAACTACACCAGAAACATGATCAGTTCTAACATTTAACCTGTTGTTAATGTTACCCGTATTATTAGCAACACCACTCACACACTGTTGTCCTTCCAGGAGTCTGAAGATGGGAGGACGTACTTCCTGAAGATCCACGTGCCCTGGGAGGTGCTGGCAACATACGCAGACGTTCTGAAAATCAAAGTGCCTTTTAAAACCAACGATATTCCAGATAAAAAAGATGTGCCCATGAGCTGGCTCTGCACGCCCTACCGTCTGCCCGAGTATGTGATGCAGCCCGAGCCCGACTACTTCACAGCCACCTTCGACAAGAGCAAAACTGACTTCTTCCTCATCGAGGACAAAGACACCTTCTTTCCTCCATCCACACGGAACAGGATCGTAAGAAAACCACACCAAATGCCAAGAATACGTACAAATATGTTACAAACATTATATCTTCACCCACTGCTGCAAACTTACTTCCCTGTAACCCAAGGCTTGGTTTATTTCCTTCTCCATGTTAGGTCTATTACATCCTTTCCAGATGTCCATACAGTAAAGAAGACAAGGAAAAGAAGGGCATCAAGAGGCTGCTGAACAACGGGACCTATACAGCTGCTTTCCCTCTGCATGATGTATGTCTTTAAACCTATTAACTCTCTGGAGACTAATGATACAGAAGGTTTAGTAACAGAAAGGTTATTGTGTGTTTTTGTGTAGTGTAGATACTGGACCAGGTCCCGTGATGCGAACTGTGACAGCGAGCGCTATTCCTTGTATAAATACTGGGCTCGTTTCAGCCGCTTTTACAAGGAGCAGCCGCTCAACCTCATACGGTGAGACCAGCAAACAGCTTGCTTTAAACTTAACTTCCTACATTCAAAAACAGAACGTAAAAATATTGTTTAGCTTGATAATTACGTTTTTGCTCTAAAATGTTTTAATAACGTATGTATGTACATAAGCAAAAAAATATAGCACTGCTGTTAAATGATACATCAAGATTTATCCTAAAATAAAACTTTCGCTTACATAATATATGTTTGCTGTGTATATGTGTGTGTGTATATATATATATATACACATATACACATTTAGAAAATATTTACATGTATTTACATGCATATTTATATAATTTATATTATTATATTATAAATAAATCTATTTAACATATATAAAAATATGCATGTATTTTTGAAATATGTACAGTATGCATTTGTGTTTGTATGTGTGTGTGTGTGTGTGTGTGTGTGTGTGTGTGTGACTTTTCCTTTCAGTCAAAAAAAATAACAATTTTAAACAGCAATTCAAAATGTAAAAAAAAACAAAAACATTATTATTATTATTTTTTAAATGCTTTTTCTTATTAAAGCTTAAACTATCCATTTGAAGCTGAAATGTTTGGCTGATGATACACTGGGCAACTTTTTGAGCAATGTTTGCTGGGCGATTTTAGGAAACGTTGCCATAAACAGTCAACCAGGTGAGACACAGGGCCCAAGACATATCTAAATTATCCAGAGAGAAATTTGTTACCCATTCTCAATTGAAATCTTAACAGTCTCAAACTAAAATACCTGATAGATGTATCTTAGTAGTTAAAACTTATCTCATGCATTCAAATATATTTGTAATTGCACATTATAAGTAATGTTGGAGTTGCAGTTTAGTCCCTTTTAAAATATTGTAACATTAAATGTGCCAAATTTAAGTGTGTTTTTCCTCCATGTGTTTTAATACGCTAGCTAATCAACATACTTGCACTTCTTTAAATCATCAAATTCGCAGATCTTATTTAATGGCGTGTGATCTTAACAGCATATTAAAAGCGCTGCGATATGTTTATCCTCACTTTGGTTACTGGTTTGGTTATATTTTGCACATATTTAGTTTTTCTTGAAGAAATTAACGAGGTTAATTTTTCGAGGTTTCTTTTTTTAAATAAATGATCACTGATAGATGAAATCTAGAGAGGGCGTGGTGAGGCGTTTTCTTTAAATATTGGGTTTCCTGTACCACAGGAAGTACTATGGCGAGAAGATCGGCATCTACTTCGCTTGGCTGGGTTTCTACACAGAGATGCTGTCCTATGCCGCAGTCGTTGGTCTGCTCTGTTTCATCTACGGCGTGGCCAGCTTCGACGAAAATGTCTGGAGGTGAGGATTAGACAAGAACTCAGAGCAGAGAAGAAGACCTTGTGGCACTGCTAAGAATGCAAATAATGCATGCGAATTGCTCTCTGGTGCTGTTCACAAACACAATGTCATGTGACGTAAGGCTTGAGGACTACGACACAAGTTTGATTCTGGGTTCACAGAAACAGTTTCTGAGACCGCTTTCTTGTCTTGTGCAGTAAGGAGATCTGTAATGAAACCATCGGTGGGCAGATCGTCATGTGTCCTCTCTGTGATAAGAAATGTGGCTACTGGAAGCTCAGCACTACCTGTAGCTCCTCATGGGTGAGTGAACGTTCGTTCAGAAACGTTTTACTTATGGAGGAGGATTTTGTTTAGCTATAAATGTAAAGTTAATCCTTCATCTGATTGCCTTTTAGCAATCATATCTGTTTGACAACACAGCGACGGTGTTCTTCGCAATATTCATGGGAATATGGGGTGAGTTTAACTCCAGTGACAGGTCTAGAATTGTACATGATGTTACCTGTGTCTGTATTTTCATAAACTACCGCCTACACCTTCTTTGCTTATCAAACCTGATTCGGTTAAGCTGCCTAAGGTTGGTAAATATTTAATATTTTCTTTTACTCTGGCTCCCTCTAATGGTAAGATATGATACTTGTTCTTAAACATTTAGTACATTTCTCATGTTGCGAGTCAGTAATTTAACCATATTTAGTACATCATTTAACAATCGTAGATAATGCAATAGAGATGTTTTTATAGGCCAACCCAGAAGTTGACCGGGTTGACAACTTTAAGCAATGTGACTAAACGAAGGTTTACGATTCAAATTATTTTTAACGCGATTATCTTCACAAATGAGCGCAACTCTTATTTTGAGGCCTAAGTACTAAGACTATAAAGAAACCACAGTCACATGACTTCAACAGGACAAAGTTTGCGTAAGTAGCTCCTAGTAGTAGTAGTAGTAGTAGTAGTACGAGGAATGATCAATGACAAACCTCCGAAGACTTCTGAAAGCTTTCAGAAAGAGTGTATTACATTAATATTTGACTTGCTGAAGTGCGTTCTGGATTTTGACATTATCTTTGCAGCGCTGTATGCAGTAGGGAAACAGACACAGTAACCCTAAGCTGTGTTTTTCTCTGTCGTCAGTGACTCTGTTCCTGGAGTTCTGGAAGCGGCGTCAGGCCCGCCTGGAGTACGAGTGGGATCTGGTGGACATGGAGGAAGAGCAGCAACAGATGCAACTTAGACCCGAATACGAGATCAAGTGCACCCACCGCCGACTCAACCGCGTCACACAAGTACGCATCATTTGACCCAGAGCCTATTCAGTGTGTAGTCTTACCAGAAATAACTATATCAAATTAAATCATAGTTTTGATCATATGGTGCTAGGTTCTTCATTCATGGTCTTCGAAAGGTTTTACATTTTTATTTTTTCTGCATAGTTTAGTTGTTAAACTACACCCGGCTGTAATTTTTGTGTTAATGTTTAGTTAGAGTTAATGCTGCTTTCATGAACAATTGAAAGTTTCCTATAAGGTCACAATTAACAACAAAGCCCAAACTCTCAAAAAAATGCACATAATGCAGTTTTCGAATTAGGTTCTAAATAATTGATGAGATTTCTTATCGAAAGTGTATATATATATTTATAAATATATATGCATATCAAAATATATATTTAAACATCTAAAACTGTAAGTATCCAATGAAGTTCCACTGATGCAGTGGTGAGAACTATGCTGTTTTTGTTCGGTACATACGCGTACAGACTATTTATTATGTGTTTACAGCAATAGTATATATACATGACTGTATCAACAAAAGAAGTCAATGCAGCTGTAAAATTAATACAACTTTAAAGTTTATGGGCTGCCCAACTTGAGTATCGCAATTAGGTATTAGTTTCCCAGTCGTAAACTACTTGAGAGGCTGCTCATGTCCAGTTTCTAACACACCCTGTAAATATAAATAAAACAGCTTTCAGGATCATGAACGAGGAACCCTGATATACAGTGGCTCTTTTATTCTACAGATAATTGTCAAATTATTGTTTACTTATTATAAATGTACAATGAAAAATGTTTCACCTTTTGTTTTTGAATTTAACTGTTTGTTAAACTTATATTGCAGCCGTTCTTCGCTGATTTTAAACTGGAGTAATGTATATCAGCTTTAAAATGTTTGTTTACTTTTCCACTAGACAGTATTTCAGGTTAGGCAAGTCAAAAATATTACTAGTCTTGTCGTAAACTGTTTAATGGTGTTAGAGAGATGGCTGATTGATGATGTGGCTGATATTAGACCCGTTAGTCAGTTTAGCATTCACTCTTTGTCAGAAACCATTCCTGAGCGCTGCGTCTCACGTTCTAGATGCAAAGATACATTCCTCTATTTGGGTCTTATTTTCTAGTATGAATAACTGAATAGGTTTTGCATTTACTTGACAAGTAAAAGAAGACAAGAAGAAAGTAAGGTATTTAGAAAAAATATATGTGTACTTGAAAACAAGACAAAAATGATAAGGGAGAAAATTAGTTCTGCGTTGTAGAACCTAGTGTTAAATTCTTAGTTTTAGTTCACAAAAAAAAAAGAAACTTTTATCATTAATTACTCGCAGTCAGGTGGCTCTCTGATATCATTAAAAATGTTGTGTTCTGAAGATGAACGAAGGTCTTGTGGGTTTGGAACGACACGAGGGTGAGTAATTAATGACAGAATTTACATTTTGGGGTGAACTAACCCTTTAAAGTCATATTTACTCAAAAAATTATTTCGTTCTTTATTTTGCACCCTCAGATTCCAGGTTCTCAAATAGTTGTATCTCGGCCAAATACCTCAAAGGAAAGTTTATTTATTAAAAAAAAAGACCCTTATGACCCTCATGGACCAAGGTCAGTTATATTTGTTTGTAAAACTATGAGGTGCTGAAATTATTTTTTTTTTAATTTGACAGACAAGGGCCAGAATGTGAAGCTGCAGCATCACTTTAGATGTTGTCATGCCACAAACGGAGGTTAAATCAGTGGTCAGGTTTACTTTATCTAGCAGCCGACTGAAAATCTAGATAATCTGCGTGTTTGTTTGGCTTTGTTTGTATTGTGTAGAAACTGGAGTGGGTTCTAGACCAGACCCTACCTGAAATAGCAGGCAGGTATATACTGTGCTGGGCCACAGTTGTCTTCTGGGTAAGCCAGGCACAGGACGACGATACTATAGAAGTGATTGCTGTGTGTGTGAGTGCGTAGCGTTAGCAGCCTGCCCGCAGTGTGATCGCAGTCGTTAGGAACAGGAAGAGTCCTGGCAGACAGCACTAGTACAGTGCTAGATTGTGTGGTGGTGGTTGCTCATGATCCCTGCTTTGCTTGCTTGCTGTGTAGGAGATGGAGCCTTATTTACCTCTAACAAGCAAGTGTGCTCGTTCAATACTGTCCGGGGCCACCGTCCTCTTCTGGGTGAGCATCAAAACCATCTGCTACTTTAAGTATAATAATATATATATATATATATATATATATATATAGTAAAGAAAAAATCATGTCTAATTGTTATAAGCACCTTTGTATATTAGCACATAAATACAGTGGAGTCCTCGGCATCAATGAAGAGCTGTAATTAATGTAGTTAAACTTGGAAACTTAGACATTTCAGATTTTTAAACACTAAAAATATTGAAGTTTTGTTTAGTTCTAGCCAATAAAGCAGAAAGCACACCAAATACAAATGATTAAATCTACAAATCTCAGATTTTTGAGCCCCACTGAATATATTAGCTCTGTTGCACTGGTTAATGAGCTGCCTATTTAATTGCTGCATTTAATTGTATTTATTTATTTATTTTAGAATTTAATGTAAACACACTACATACACACCAAAAAATGGTATAGAATAGTGCAAAAGTATGTGAATTTGGACAGACGTATAGCTTTGGGACAGAGCTAATATATAGAAATACCATACTGTGTAGCAGGTAGGTTATCACATGATATGAGCAAGACTTAATATTGAATGTTAATAAGTCGCTGGACTGTATGAACACAGAATCACACATCAATAAGTAAGTTTAAATCAATAAATCTGAAGTTTGCCCGAGGATGCATGCTTTTACCAGCATGTAGCATTTTACTGTTGTGACGTGTCCTAGTAAACACTGCATGTTTATCTTTTTTAACGCTATTTTTAATTGAGTTGTAATAGTAGCTGCGAGGAGTGAGTAGTGTGTATGTGTGTGTATGACGAGTACCTCTCTCGCTCCCCAACCCAGATCTCTCTGATTATCGCCAGTATAATCGGTGTGATTGCGTACCGTCTGGCGGTGTTCGCGGCGTTTGCCAGCATCATGAAGGACAGCCCCACCAATAATCTTGATGTGATCGGAAACCTGATCACGCCACAGTTCGCCACATCTGTAACAGCTTCCTGTATCAACTTTGTCATCATCATGATTCTGAACTTCCTGTATGAGCGTGTCGCCATAAAGATCACTGACATGGGTGAGCCTTTAGCAAGTATATGGGACTCCCAGCCTTTTATTTTCACCCAAAACCTTGTGATGTTTCAATAAATACACTTACTAAATTATATTATTGTTAGTTGTTGTAGTTGTTGGTTTAATTTATTTTTATTTAAGCTATTGCTTTTATTGTAAGAAAATTCAATTTGTGCACCGATCATTTATGGCGCTTTTTCACTGCATAGTGCGGTACGTCACGGTTCAGTACAGATCTTTTGGAGGGTTTTCCACTGGGAACAGTACCTGTTCTTTTTTAGTACCGCCGAGGTTCCAAGCGAGCCGAACCGTTACCAAAACATGACGTGTAAACTCTGCTGGTCACTGATTGGACGGAAAAAAACGTCATTACTGCGTCACTGAACTTGCGACACGAGACACAACAGATGTGCTAGATTTAAATCAGCACGTCCGAAGTTAACTTTTTTGTTTGAAGAAACGCACCTTTTTTGTTTTTGCAACAAACTTCTTCGTCTTGCTGTTAAAAGCATCCATTCTGTTGATATGCTCCATTGTTGTGTGTTTGTTTGTGGCGCGTTTACGATGATGTCACGGCAGTAGAGGCAGCGCAACTATAACCACACATGAATAATCCCGCCCACTCTAAAGCGGTACTAAACTGCAGTGGAAGCGCAAACCGAGCCGAACTGAGCTGAGCCGAACCCAGTCGTACCACGCAGTGGAAAAGCGCCATTAGATTTGTTCGAGTCAGTTCATTTTGTGTTCAGTATCTTGAAATAAACAATACGAAAAATAATCGTAAGTTCAGTAAATGGCATATTTCCATAAAGTAAAGTGTTTTGCGCACTGATTTTTTTTTATTCTCTACTGTCCGCAGAGGTTCCCAAAACCCACGTGGAGTACGAGAACAAGCTAACGGTGAAGATGTTCCTTTTCCAGTTTGTCAACTACTATTCCTCTTGCTTCTATGTTGCCTTTTTCAAGGGCAAGTTCGTGGGCTACCCTGGAGACTATGCCTACATGTTCGGCAAGTGGAGAAATGAAGAGGTAACCCTGAGTTCCCATGAGCCTGTTTTTAAAGTGTTATTGTTCTTTTTATTCTCCATGGCATTTTTTTTTTACTTTTTAACCTTTGTTATGCATTTGGTATTGCCAATGGATATCTGTTTTATATTAATTGCATATAGAGTTTAAGGATAATAATAAATACATTAATAATTTACTAATAATAATTTAGATTGATTTGAAGCAATTTTTTATTTATGATCTTCATAATTGTGTTTCCAGTGCGAGCCAGGCGGCTGTTTGATCGAGTTAACCACTCAGTTAGTTATTGTGATGGTGGGTAAACAGGTGTGGGGCAACATACAGGAAGCTCTCGTCCCGTAAGTCCGTATGACATAGTCACACATTCATAACTGTCATAATCTGTTGCTTGACCAGAGTACATACTGAACGTAGTGTCTATTTTGATAATAATAAACCAAGAAAGTAAGGCTGTCACGATTTTGATTTTAAATCGAAATCGATCGAAATTCATGCTCAATCTCGATTATCGAATCAAAATATGGAATCGTCGATGCTGCC
>JAUCMT010000059.1:13212842-13234714 GCA_032357475.1 Enteromius thamalakanensis
AAAGGTACTAATTTACTGGTATTAGTTTAATTTTAAGGAACTAAGGTGATTGCTGCTGAATTAGATGAATTTGGTATTCTGCACAGATGTTCATCTTCAATGCAAGTGGAATGTAAAGTTCAGACAAAACATCTGTCTGCTAAAATCATGCTGTAGTTATTTCTATGTTATTGTTTAAATGCAAAGACCATTGGTTATAGCAGATAATTATTATTCTGCAATCAGTTGTTTTGAATAATTTTTTTTAAGATTGATTTATTATTATTTGTTTAAGGCAATGAATTAGTACAAAGCGTTCTGCTTTGAAGACTGTAACAGTGCTGAATGGTATGAATTTAAACTTCTTAGAGATGATTATATTGGTTAATCTCAATTGTTAGCTGAAAATAAAGGTGAGAAAATCTAGATAAATAGTGAATCTCATTGTAAGAGATGGCCCAGTGATATTTTGGGAACTGCCAGCCTGATCTCACAGCAATTCAAGGTTCGTACGACCTTACTTGTTGCTAATTCTTATAATTTTGTATGAATAACCTACACCAAAACCTACCCGTCACTGGGGTTGTAGACAAATCATACAAAGTCGTACGAGTGAGGTCATACGAATTTGTACGAATTAGCTACCTCGTAAAATTCATACGAATTGGTCGTGAGACTGTTTTGGAACTGCTCAACTTCTCTTTATTTTAGACATATTTTCAGGTTTTTGCTGTAACTCAAGTGATCTGATTTTATGAATAGGTGTGCTAAGCTTACTGAGATATGCAATGCTTCATATATGGTAGCATTGTGACTAGCCGAATCATGAATTCATTCGCGCTTGACAGGTTTAGAGTGATTGCATGTGAACGGAATATTTGCACATTAGCTTAACATTCGCTCACTTTCATTACTTTCTGCATTCAGCACGTTGCATGCATTTCCACAGCAGTAACATGAATTAATTCAGCACGGCTGCCAAAACCTGTGCATGTTTTCAAACTAAGGTTACAGAATACGGCAGTGTATTGGTTTCAGGTGCTGGTATTGAATGCATTTTTAGTCTCTCTCATACAAAGACTTTTTGTCTGGAGTCAGGGCCGCTTGCCATTCCCTGCCAAACCTCGGCATTGTGGGACGATGAACTTTGGAAAATCACTGAGCTTTCTCATTTTAACAGAGCAGCCTAATGAAAGCTGTGACTTGTTAAGTGTTCAAAAACTCCTCCAGATGGGAAAACCATTAAGATCAGGAGATTTTTTCGATGGCAAATTAAGAAAATATTTCTGCTTGTCTTGGCCAAGAACCACCTCTTACAGATACTCAGAATGGGGATTTCTGTAAGTTATAACTTGCTCCCATTCTAATAGAGTCCCTGAAGGAGTTACAAAGTAGAATTCATGGCCTGTAGTTTTCACAACTGGCATATCAAAGCAATCATGAACTGCAGAGCTGCAAAGTACTGTATACACTAAATATTGCCAAATTAGTTGGAGGAGAGTAGGGTAAGATCAGCCAGTGCATTTTATATTCATTTAATATTACCAAGTATTTGAACATTGTTGTATTAACATGCCAATTGAGATGTGTGCATTAATAATAATAAAAATAGTTTTAACTGTAAACATATGTCAAAATTGGTAGGTATTTTTTTCTGTCTAGTAAATAGTTTAAATATAAACTAACATTTATTTGGCCTTCAGTTTTATTTTATGTTACTACTGTGTACATCAAGGTGGCAGCCCTCCATCATTAGAATTTCTCTTGTGGAAGAAGGCCATATTTTTCCATTTTCCACATCCAGTATGAGAATGAATGCACAATCCCATGGCTGGTGCAGAGGCAGTTGGGAAGCCTACTTATGGCACAACACATCACTGAAGTGGGAGCAGCATTCAGGACTGTCCCCAGATAGTTGTTCCAGCGAGATTTCGATGTATATGGAACAAACAGGAACAGACGGTGTTGGAACTTGGAGAGTTTTCTACGGCCATAATGAGATCCCATAAGGGCAGTTTGGGTTGGGCCAAGAACACTGATATCATTGGCAAGGAAAAGGTTTCTAACTGTTCAAAGTATGCCGATGTGTAGGCGGTCAATGGAGTGGCGGGCGACAAAAAAAATCAATAAAGTTGATAATGGTAATGATTAACTTACCATAGAACCTTGTCATTTGTTAGTTTTGATTGCAGAGAAATCAGTTACCCCTCTTCCCATTTATACACAGCAGCGAGAGCCTTAGTAAAGGTTGCAAAAGATGTCAACAAATTATGAATTCCATTAGCCTGGGATATCTTCAGTAGTGTTTACCGGCGCACTGATGACTTGACAAAGTTGATCAAGTTCAGTGAGATGCATTGTTGGTATTCCAGCGATTGTTCTGTCCCTTGATGCAAGATTGTCCACTCCAAAAGCCAACTTGTTTCGCTCGCAGGTATCAACTAACAGATTTCCGCCTTCCCAGTTTCTCGCTGATGATCGGTTACAGTTGATAAATTAAAAGGTAGTTCGACCTAAAGCTGGGCTGCAGTGACTGATCGTTGAGTCGAACACGCCTAATCTTTTCCCAACACCTGTAGGGAGTAGGGCTGCAATATCACCTCAAAATGTGAACCAAACCCTCTTCTTGTTCAGGCTTCAGTTGGCAAATGCTAGGAATCTTCTTCACAACAGAGCGAACAGCATCCCGTGTCTCCATGTCTGCTGTCATTTTAGATTTCCCTAACCTATAATCTTAAACTTGGTGCTTAGCGTTTATGTCGCGGCTCTAAGCATGCTCTCTGTTGATTGATTGGTCCGGCTATTGCGATTGTAGGTGGTTGGAGTGAATATGCAGCGCTCTCTACTCCTTCAATACCACGACTGAGGTGAGACCCTTGAGCAAGGCACCGATCCCCCAACCGCTCCTCGGGCGCTGCAGCATTGGCTGCCCACTGCTCCGGGTGTGTGTGTTCACTTCTGAGTGTGTGCACTTGGATGGGTTAGTTGGGGCCTAATGGATAGGGAGTTGGACTTGTAACCCAAAGGTCTTTGGTTCAAGTCCCAGGTTCACTTCTCACTGCTGATGGGTTAAACGCAGAGCACAAATTCCTAGTATGGGAAAGCATACTTGGCCAAATGTCACGTCCTCCTCCTCCTATTTCAGAATGAGTACAGAAGTGAACCAAAATTGAGCGGAAATATGAAGTCTGATATAGTCAGGCTAGGTATCAACAGCTCTTAAGAGGCGGTTTAGAAGGACAATGAAAAATAACTTTTTATTGACTGATCCAAGGGCAATACCCTGGCAATTATTGAACTTGAGCAGGGCATCAACAAAACAGTTGTCACCAGATTTGAGTAGTTCAGGCCTGACAACCTTCTTTGATCGCTGCTATACAAAGTATGTGTTCATGATCACAAGTCTTTGTAAAGTCAGGAGTTGCATACCGTTGCCATTGGTTTCATTTGATAAACTGTGGGGTAACAGTATTTATTGTTTGAATTTCTTAATAAAATACTTCTCATTCTTTGCCCTGAATACCCTGGACATTGTACTTAATCAAGTGTACATGAAGAAAAAAATAAATAGCATGAAGTAAATGTACTGTACATATAAATACAAGTTCCCCAATCTTTCCTTTGTTCTTCTTTCCTTACATTACCATGTGTCCGCTTCCATGTCCTCAACAAAAATTAGAAAATGCTGCCAGATGTAATTAAATCCCCCAAAAGACACTGTAGTTGTGTAGTTGTGCTAAATGCACATGGAAGGGAAGTTAAGATTGGAGGAATTAAGGAAGGGGAGAAGATGGGTCCGCTTGGAAGATGGTGAATCAGAAGTTTGCGTGAGATGCAATATGTTATGTTTCTATGCAATAAAATGTTATGGTTGAGCAGAAAACGGATGCAGCTTTATTCTGGAAAGCTTATTTTCTTCCACTGATTCCCAGGTAAATGTAATCAACCCGAACGCAATATTTTAATCTGATGGTGTGTCTGATTTGTCAGGAGTTCGGCAGAGGGGGAGAGGTAAGTAATGCTGAATGAGTGATGCAAAAAAGCAGAAGATGCTAAAGAGAGGAAGTTGGCAGTATTTAAGGGGAAGGATAGAGCTCTGATAGGGTAATAGGAAATTGGGAGATTGGCGACAGCTAGGTAATCGTTCGTATGTGCTCCTCCTGAAATTTCTTATAAAACATTGTTAGACTGCATGTTTAATAGAATAAAAAAAATATATATATATATTATATTTTCATTGTAGATGTCTTAACGGTGTACAAATGTTGCAGGCCACCCTGTGATAGTATACTATTTCAAACTGTGTGTGAGCATGTCTGCTGTACTGTGTGTAAACTGGCTAGGTATGTTGGCTGACGTACTCCACTGAGGAGGTTGCCTTACATTATGTCATGGCTTGTTTCATGGTAATCCAGGGTTTCTGTAACAGAGTTTGCTTCTGGGAAACATAACCGGCTGGTCTCAAAGGAAAGATTACATTTCAAGGCTGTTTCATTTTAGTCAATACTTTACAATTATTAAAACACTGATCCATTCAAAAAACTATCTTGTGAGTCATTACTGTGACTGAAGTGAAACTTCACCATAACTGTCTTGTGATATTTAAAAATCCTTTAAAATGGACAGATTGTATATAGATAGCTTACATGCTAAAGTAGGCTCTCTTGATTAAGACACGAGAAACAAACTGTGACCACCTTAAATAATTTAGAACTTGACAACACTATAGCAATGCCTGGCAAACACCAACAGCATTTTGACGGCACGGAAATCCACAAATAACATATTCTTCATAAAATGTTCCCAGAACGCCCTATATTTCATTCAAGTTAGCCGGTTAAATATTACTACTATTTTTAACATTTATGTATATGTCTGCTGCATGCAGGTTTGGCCGATCACTATATGTGTATGTGGGAAAACAGCACAGATGTGAGGAATATTTGAGGTTGTTATTCCTCAGGGATAGAAAGAGTGAGCGAGTTGCAGCAGTTCATTGATCACACAGTCCAGAGGCTACAGAGACGCAAGATCAAACACATCCACACAGATTGTGAGAGAAAGACAAAGGGTTTGTATGTGTGTGCATTAAAGGGATAGGCCAAACAAAACATGTCATTATTTATTACTGCAAGTCATCCTAGATGTATGATAAAAAAACAAAAAAAATCATGTCAGTCCATATGTTAGCCCATATAAAATGCAAGTGATTGGGTGTAGTGTAAGCATGTTGTGAAGGTCGCATAAGAAATTGCATGTCTCCACGCTTATTATTTTTTCATTACCATTCAAAATACACTTGGATTTACACCAAACGGAAACCCACCCTCCTGCTTAACATATGACAGTTTGCCAGAGTGATGGTTTATAGCCAAAACAAAATAAAATGCCTTAAAATGCCGTCTCAGCTAAACACTTACATCTTTCTTCACATTGCTTTTCATAACACGCCATTGTTAATGCAAAAAAAAAAGAAATTACCCTTTTGAGAACTTGCATACAACAGTTTGCCAAGATTTATAGTTTAAATGTATAAATATTATAGATTTTTTCTTTTGTCTAATTGCCTAATTTGTGGGTGAAGTATCTCTTGAAGGCTAGGAATCGTCCGAATTCCATTTGGATCCCACAATTTCAAAATAACTGGCAACACATCTCAGTTTTTTAGCCACACAATAACAGTAATAACCTTTATAAAACACTTATTAAGGTCATGTTATGTTAGATTTAAATCTTAGCTTTTCAGAATTAGCTTAATTCTAAGTCTAAGTTTTCAATCATATCATAGCTGGGTTTTTTTTTTTTGTTTTTTTTTGTAGTTCTTCTCGTCATTCCAGCGATCAAACTTTACATCAAAGCAGGAAATAATACTTTGATAACTGGTCATTGGGGAAGCTTAAGAATCTTCTGGAAAAGACATAACAATCCATTCCAGCCACTACTACGTTCTTCCAGCATGACCTCATCTAACCTTTCTTAGTGTCTTGGATGGAAATACATGCTGGGTAATCTCCCACTGAGATTCATATGTGAAATATGACCACCACCAGCTCCTTATGCATGTGTTCATCTATCACTGTCACACTCATCCTTATTGATTATTGATTCCAGAAAGGGGGATTCTGTGAAAGCATATGTGGTAATAGAAACCTGGAAATGGATCCGGTCTCATGTGAGGAAAGAAGTGAGTTGAATAGTTAGAGAAAGTCTGACAGAAAATGAGAGGAATCACATACTTCTCAGGTTAGTGGATAAAGAGAGACTGAACTGTAGGGAAAACTGAGTGAGAAAGGAAATGTAGGGCAAGAGATGAAGAAGGGGATTTCTAAAACTTCTCTAAAACCCACAAATTCATGACCAGTAACATTCTGTCCTATTTATTTTGCCTCCTGAGATCAGGGGAGTGAGGTTTACCCACACAGCTTGCCTTCGTAACATTCACCCTCCTAAACGTCATTCCCACCCGGGTCACGGCACCAACATAACTCCTACAATTCGACTAATGTTTGCTCAGAGAAGGATTTCCATCATGGTAGGTGGGCGCACTAACAAGGATGCTAAAGACCACATCCTCTAGCATCAGTAGGTAATTTATCTTACGAGATTGGGAAAGTGAGATTTACACTTACAGCTCTTACTAGCTGGCCTGTTACACAAGAACTGGACATTTGCATTTGGTTGGCTTCTAACAAGATGGTTCATAACCAAGTGCAAGTATGTGCACTGGACAAGTACCATATTTGCATGCTTGCATTAAATGGTTAGTTCACCCTAATATTGTATCATGATTTGCTCACCCTCATGTCGTTCCCAACCCATAATAATGATATTATTTTTAATATTCGCTCATCAATAATTCAAAGTACACACAACCCCATTTTGTACGCTTCAAAAAGTAAGTGAATCCATATCAATCAAGCTGTTTAAATTGTTATAAAGTCTCAAAAAAGATATGCACTGTATATGATGAATAGATTTTGCATATAAACATTGATCAACACATCTACATAGAGTTTGTCAGATATGGTAAACATGGGAGCATGAAACTTGTTTGTTTTCTGAAGATGAACAGTCTTACTGTATTGGACCAACATTGAAGTGGTACCCCCTTTTCTTCAGGCCAGGGACATTCCTCTTGTAACACAGTCAAATTCTCTCTTTCAGTCGATTCCCAGTCGCAGGATTCCCTGCCGAGCCAGTGCTGCATCTGGTTCCTTTTTCGCCAGGGACAACACAGCCAACTTCCTGTCATGGTGTCGAGAGGTGGGCGTGGATGACACCTGCCTGTTTGAGTCAGATGGGCTTGGTGAGTCTTAAACAAATCCAGCTCTCACACAGCAACAACGAGTTATGAGTAAATAGACATGAAGTTATCTGTTGCTCAGTGAGAGGAGATAAAGCCTGATTTATTGCAACAACTGCAGTTCTGACTTTCTAGAGTAAATGCAGTGAGAGCTTGTTGGACCTGCACAAAACATCAGACATAAAAAGCGCAGCACGTTGTATATATTTTTAGGAGAGACTGTATCCAAATCAGCTTGAAAAAGTGGACTATGATATAGTTTATGTATATATGTACAGATGTTACTAAAAAAACAAAAAGTAAATAATTTCGCATCGATTACAAATGAAGCCAATGCTTATGCCTTGATCTTGAAGCATGGATTGTTACCATTCAGTATTTATAATGATTAAACATGAAATTACGTGCATATGCAAATTATAGAAGACCTAGTGAGATTATTTAAATAATCCTATTAATTTAAAAAATAAAGAATTTTTTAACCTATGAATCATTAATTGAATCGGTTTGTTGTCTACCATACGACCCCAGTAGATGAATTAATGTCTTCTAAAGTGCTTTTTTTTCTCCAATAAGTGTTATCAAAATGCACTATGATAGCAAAAACGGACAATGATGGCAATAAGTGATAAGCATGCACAAGCTGAAATATGAGGCGTGTAGAGGGGGGGAAAAAAAGGAAAATTCATCATCATCCTCATCGTCATATATACTTTATTTGTCCCCTGAGGAAAATTAGTTTTGGGCATTACAAATAAAGCTGCATAACTGCTTGTACAGGAGACCAAGACTGGTAGTATTATTTCAGAATTTTACAACAATATTCCCACAATGGTGACTATATTCACTAATGTACAGCATAAATGAGAGTGGTGAGCAAACACAGCCCTGGGGGACACCAATACTAATAAACTTACACTCTGAGGAAGTTTGCTTGATTTTGACTTGTTGAGTCCTACCAGTAAGAAATGCATGGAACCATTTGATGGCCATACTATTGAGTTTGGAGAGCATAAGGTGTGGCGGCACACAGTATTAAAAGCAGAGCGCTGATAAAAAAAAAAGCCAGCCATAATTATTGGGAAAAATGATTAAGCTCATATTACGATTATGTTTTTTTTCTGAGCTAGCTTTAAACAAAACGTCACACAACATTGCTTGTGTGTTATATGTTTGGATGATAAAAAATTGTTTCTCTGTTTTGCTCCATTATGCAGAAATATAATGAAAACATGAGAATTATTGACTGAAATCGAAAAGGGTCAGTTACTAATGGAGACGCGTGTCTTTGGCTGGAGCAAATAAATTTTTAGGTTTTTTTTCCCTGCATTTCTAAAAATTGTGGTATTCTAGGCACAAACTATACTTTGAAAGAAAGTCCTCTTCTTCTAAATCTGTAAACGGCTTTATGATGTGTATGAGGACGAGACATCTCTCAGTCATGTGTCAGATCCAGGCACACATACGTCAGAGGTTCCAGGTAGATTGCTGCGTATCTGCTTCTCTAATCTTGGCTTTCAACACATATCCAAGACAGCTGGTGGGAATAACAAGTCTGCTGAAACTACAGAAAGAACGAGAGAGGAAGACAGGATGGGGTCGTCTAGGGAGTGCAGCAGGGCAGAGCGGCTGAGTTTTCTGAATGCAGAGCGATTCGTTTCTGTCCCACTGGAGTTACAAACAATAGAAACTGCATGCCAGTGTGTTTGTGGTCAAATGTGATGTGTGTAGATGCATTGTCAGTGACTCCAACCAGAAGAGCTGTCCTTACATGACTTTCACTTATATATTACCAAAAATCTGCCTGGATACCCTTGAGATTAAGTGCGTGTTGTGCTTACAAATCTTTTCTATGCGCAAACAAATGATTATAAAATGAGTGTGTAAAGAGTGTGGTAAAGTATGTGCTCTTCAACCAAACATCAATTGGAGAAAAACAACTTTAATTAATTTGTTCTTCCTTTTCCCTTTTTAGAAATAGCTAAATGAAAACATGGATGCGTTATGTTCAGGTGGGATGTTCTGTGGTTTGATGTGGAGATTATAGATTCCATGCATGTTGTGTTGTGTTGCCATCGCTTAACTCCACTGGATTATGGGAAATGTAGTTTGTGTGCTCCACAATGCCGTAAGAAATGCATGTGTTGTGCAATCCCACACTGAGAGAGCATTAGCTGTCAGTGAATCAGCATTTCATCATCTCTGTGTCACTCTGCGGTCTCTTAATTTCTTCATTCAACCACATCAGTGTTTTGAGTAGTTCTTTGGTTTTTACAAGATGCAGTAGTTTTGTTATGTCTAATGGGTTTTATTTATGTTCCTCTAGTTTTACACAAACAGCCAAGAGAGGTTTGTCTATGCCTGCTGGAGCTGGGAAGAATAGCATCCAGGTGAATTTGATTCAATTCATTTCATGTTTATTTGTAAAGTGCTTTACACAATACATGTTGTAAAGCAGTTTCACAGAAATTCCATTTTGCAATGTTGTGACCATGATGTTTTCTATTATCAGTCAAGAGATATGTACAGTATGTCCAAATGGTAGGGTTTAAACTATGTAAAATCGAAAATAATAAATAATAGACAACATAATACATATGTCTTCAGCATAATATAGTTTCAGGTCTATGCATTCTCTTTCTACGACGGAGTTAAAAAAAAATAAAGTCGTAATATTACCGGAATAAAGTTGAAACTAGGAGAATAAAAGTCTAAATGTTCCGAAAATAAAAGTCAAAATGTTACGAGAACAAAGTTGCCCTAGATTGGGAGCACCCAGAGATATTCTCAGCTTTCAAAATCTGCCAGTTTTTTAGCGAAATACAGACAATATGTATATTATAACATTACATATATATTATAGCCTGACATATAGCTGAAATCGCTTTAGTTTAAGCGGCAGTGTAAGTCGATATTTTTCCCGCTTACAATGAGACTTCATTATAACGTAGTCTCAAATCAAAGAGGAAAAACACGTTAATTTAAAAAGATAAACTGTTTTATATCAAAAGAAACAAAATAGAAGGTTATTGCAAATGCTGGGTGTCTGGCGTGCTACAAATAATGAATATATATAGATATAATACAGCGATCTGATCAGTAAAGAGTTTGAGCAACACATTACTGTTAGACACTATTTGTGTTTCGCTATAAAACTGAAAGCTGAGAAAAATCTTAATGCTATTGGGTGGCGCACTATAATGAATCCAATAGAAGACAAAAAAATATTTCCAAGCATATTGTCCCAGCAAATATTACACATGATATTATTTCTGCAAATAATTTTACATAAATGTCTTTGTAGGGTGTTAAAAAAGTTTAAATAAGAGAGCTACAGCGTATGCATGTAAAAAGTAAGTATGTAAGTATGTGAGCTAATGTTAAGTTAAAAGTTGTTCTTGTTCAGTCTTTTAATAAATATCATATTCTTGATATTAAGCGGTTTCTGCAAGTCCTTAGATCTCATCCCAGTAACATGAAGTGCCAATATTCAAATAATTCCGGTGTCCTTCTCTCAATCCGGGTCTTTTACAAGTGCACTATACTAAATATTATATTTCGACTTTAATCTCGTAGTTTCGACTTTATTCTCATAGTATTTAGACTTTTATTCTCATAATATTACAACTTAATTGTAATATTAATATTAATCTTGTAGGTTCGACATTATTCTCGTAATATTACAACATTATTCTATTACTTTTCATTTTCTTTTTAGTGGCACTAAAACGGCATCATATCTTTCATCTAACACACCAAAATACTTAAATTAGTATTTTCATGTCCACATGCATATTTATTTATTTTTGAGTGTTAGTTTTTTATAATTCACTTATTTATTGAAAATAAAATAGCACATAATAGGATTAAGTTTTTTTTTTTTGCTATATGTATATTTTCAAAGTGTCATGGATATGAGGTAAACATGCTTATGATTAATTTGTGTTTATTTTAAATATGGTTGTGAATGGTCACTGCTGTGCCAGGTATAAGGTCGAGCCACCTGGACTTATAAAGCTGGAGAAGGAGATCGAACAGGAAGAGAAAACACCTGAACCTCCGCTTTCACCTGTACCTCCCACTTCCAATTCTCAGTCTCCATCTGTTTCTCCATCCATCTCTCCATCTATCTCTCCATTCAATAAGAGCAACTCCAGCAAAAAGAGCATCGGCAAGCTACTGGATGAGGCTGTGTGTAACATTTTCCTTCTCATATATTGCTCCTGTTATCTGTAACAATGTCATTTAGACTGACAGATGTTTCTTTCTTTTAGAATGAGAATATAATGTTTTCATTTAACATGTAACGTGTGTTCCAGGTGAAGCACATTTCTGAAGATCCACCGTGTAAGTGCCCAAATAAGTTCTGCATAGAACGACAATCACAAGGCCGTTACCGCGTTGGAGAGAAAATGCTTTTCATCAGAGTGAGTATAAAGCAAACCGTAGTCAGGGTAGCTGTCATATTTACAACCCAGACTCGATGCAAATACATTACTCTGCCTACATGTCTGAAAAAAGGTTTCCGTACTATACTATGGTATATATCTGTTTTGGAGAAAACGCAGTATTTAGTGCAAGTCTCTTTTTTTATTTTAAACTGCTATTGAATTACAAGCAACAAAATGTCATTGTGTTACCATTTGTAACCACGTGCACTCACGGCCGGATCAGTGCACAGGCTTTATATTCCTTCAGTCTAGGCCATGTTTATCCGGCCCTGTGTGCATATATATAAATTAATAAATATATATTACTTTTATTATTGTATGGTGTTTCGTCCTTAATTTGAGCTGATTGAGCTGCTCCATTGTAGGGGCTCAGTTCTGTAAGCAAGAGACTGTTTCCTGTAACACTGAGGCCTGATGTATAGAGAGATTGACTTGTAACCCAAAGGTCGCAGGCTGGAGTCCTAGCTCCGACAGGGAGTGAATATCCAGCACTCACTCTGCCTTAAATACCACAACTGAGGTGAGACCCTTGAGCAAGGCACCGTTCCCCCAACTGCTTCCCGGGCGCTGCAGCAATGCCTGCCCACTGCTCCGTGTGTGTGTGCACTTGGAGGGTTAAAAGCAGAGCACACATTCCTAGTGTGGGAAACCATACCTGGCCACGTAATGTCCTTTCATATTTTCTGAAATATAGTGTAAGTTGTGTTTCCTTTCAGTCAGTCACTATGACATTATGGCTGCCTGGGAGACCAATCGACTCTGATCTACAGCACTGCGAGCCAAGCCACTTCACCCCTGCATGCCATGGCCATCCTGCAGGTCCACCAGGCCAAGGCACTAAAAGAACTGCATGAGTTCCTCAATGCAGGAACTGCGCATGGCAAATGACTTTGCTCTCAGGGCGACGAAGATCACTGCGCGTTCCCTCAGTCAGGTCATGTCCACCATGGTGGTCCAGGAGCGCCATCTCTGGCTGAATCTCCCAGGGCGGCCTTATTTGCGACACTGTCGAGAAGTTTGCCCAGCAGTCAATTAAACACATCTTGATGCCAAGGTGCTGGGCTACCCGTTGATGAGGGCGCCCCCCGGTGGCTCCACCCCCCTCAGCTCTGAAAGAGGGGACACCTCAGCAGGGGCGTTCCATTGGATCTTCTTCCAGTGTTTCCGAACAGTTACATCTGGTTCCTCCGTCACCTCACAGTTCTTGCTAGTGAGGTAGCTTGAACTGTGTCCAGAGAGGGCTTCCTTCACCCTCTTTGCATCTGGTGTATTATCCCACGTTTTTATCCCACCGCGTTCCCCTCACTTTACGTGTGTAACCCTTGTTCCCTAAAGGAGTGAACATAGATGTTACGTCCCTCTTGCCACAAGGTTGGACTGCGCTGGGGAGTCTGATGCAATCTTCTCCAAAGCAAAAACCTAATGGTGGTTTGTACACCATTATTTACCTCCATATACGAGAGAGTGGCTAGGCATGCAAAAACTATTGGCCAATTCTCATTGGCTTTATCGCCAAAGATCAGAGTAAACTGATCTCCCAGGTGGTTATCCCATGATGTCAATCAATGACGTAATGTCTCCGTTCCCTCCTTCAGGGAACGAGGGTTACATACATAACCGAGATGTTTTTTATGAACATGCTGCATGCTGCGACTCATATAATGCAATGAACGAGTACAGCATGCTCGCACATTTGAATTGGTGCAGAATGTACAGACTACTAGTTTCACTTTAGCTTTAAATAATGTGTGAGTATACGCTTGACAAGCGCGCACTTCTGCCTACTTTGCTTATCAGCACATCAGCTATACAAGGCTTGAATATTTGAATGGTTAACATTATCATTCTCATTATCATCAGAAACGATCTAGCCGATACTGCTACCAGTTTCGATATTGGTGCATTATTAATTTCCAGAATTGCATATGTATGAAGCATGTTGCTAAGTTGAAAAAAGCTTAACAATAATAAAGTTAACATGTTGCAAAATGCATGCTGCCTAACTTTGTCTCAGGGAGCAGCTTTGATCCCTTAACATGATTTCTAGATAGGCAGGAGAACTTTCATTATCTTCTGCTGCGTGATCACGTTTATTAATGTGTTAAACACGCACACAGACACAGCAGTGGGGCATCCCATAACAGCACAGACCGACTCTAACCGACACAGGCTGATTAGTGAAATGGGCCTGGTCACCATGGAAACCTGTTACTTGGCAACACTTGCTTTAGATCTGAGTTATCCTCATCATGTATCTGCGTTCAGATGTGTTTTATTACCCTGAGCTGTGCAGTTATACACTGATAACAGCTCTCTTGAGGGATCACATCACTCCCATAGCTTATTAGAAACAGTGTTCTCACTCAATAAAAAAAGAGATGAAGACTCAATGTGAAATCAAGCCAACTAATGGAACTTACTGCCGATTACAGAACCAACTTTAATGACAAGATGAGCATTACATATCACACTATGATTATCGTGCAGCACTTATCTTAATGGTGGTCAAAACACTTGGTTTTTACTTCTCCACATGTTACCTAGACGGGAGTAGTGTGGAATAATGTGACGTTTTATCAGCTGTTTAGACTCTCATTCTGACGGCACCCATTCACTGCTGAGCATCCATTGCTAAGACACTGATGGGATTACTCAAAATATGATGAAGAAACAATACATTTTGCATGGCCTGAGTTAATGTTTAAATGCTGATTTGAGGTGACATTGAAATTACATTTGAAATGATACAATTGTCCCGTCCACTGTTTCGTGGCAGACAAATTAAATATGCTCTAGTTTTCGCTCTCTCTCTCCATGAACTCAGTAATTTGATTTGATCAAGCTGTCTAGACCTCATAATTACACTGCTAATATCATTCCTCTTTTTCAAGTTTAGATGTCAGAGCTTGGCTTTCATTTAAAACACTGACTGCAGCGCTTGATCATGTTAAACCACTGCAGCTGATATTAATTCAGTCGCTTGAGGAGAATCTCATTACTCAGTGCTGGTTTTAATTGCTCTCTGGCTGAGAAATGAAGCATGCTGCATCACTGCTGCCCCCTATAGAAGGAAACTAATATTATTATTTTTTTTTTTTTTTGCACTCATAAGGAACACTTCACTGCTTCACACACTGAAAAGGAGAGAGAGAGAAAACATGCATTTCAAGAGAAAGGAAAGAAAATGTAACTTACTTTTTGAATTCAGATTACATAGACGTCAACATGTGCAAGTTATAGGACACACTTTTTTTTAAAAAAACAATGAACAAAACCACACAACGTGAAGATATCAGACACATTAAATACAGGCTGTGCTGACTGCAATGTGTTTTGTGAATTACTGGCTGCAGAGAGCATGAAAAAAACCAAGAGACACTGATTCGACAGACCAAACACTCCAACTCTGTCACACCTGCTGTTTATACAGAAACATACAACCATTTAAAATACGTTATTGTTCATTTTTGAAAGATAATTTTGCATTGTTTGGTTGCACAGCCGTAGTTTATCATCATTTTTAAACCTTGGTAGAATTTGTTACAAAACAGTACAAATATTTAATTGGTTACCAATTAATTGGAGTTCCTGTTTATTCCACTAAATGACTAAAATCCTTTTCTTAGCTTATTTTTTTTTTAAAAGAACGAATCCTTAAAAAAACGTGTTGCCCAGCAACCAAGGCCAAGTTGAGCAAGCTTCTTCTTTCTCTTGTTCGTTTTGCAGTGAAATGAGCGAATGAATTTGTCTCAAGGACACATTCCTTTTGTGTTTGTCTTTGAAAGACCTTCCTGTTGAAATACCCCTCAGACTCCCCAGATGGTTTAGTAGAGAGTCGTGTTTTCATTTCGTTCTCATTTAAATACACTGTGTGCATCAGTCTGGCCTGTTGAACTCTGGTGCTCCTAAAAGAAATTGATTGTGTGTGTTCCCTATAAAGAGAGGCTTTTTTTTAATCACAGGTCTGTGATAACCTTCAACATCACAGACCTGAGCCACTTTATATAACATACGTGTGTTTATATAGAGGTCCTGTGGTGACTTGTAGAGTCTGATTGCTTATATTTGTGGCTCCAGCGCCTGAGGGCCACACAGAAGCCCATCTGGAGAGGCTGACCTGTGAACGTCCCTCCGTCAGCCTTTATGAATCTTTAATATCATCCTTCCCCCAAAGGGTTAATACAAGCTCACAGTAGGAGATTTCTCTGTTGTTGTTCATTGTTTAGTGTTCATTCATTTTTCCTGTCTGTTTTTGAGCATGTGTCTTTAGGCTATGGCTTGTTCAGCTCTTTATCCCACAGGAGAGGGTTGCAGTGTGTTATCAGAATGACATTTTGTCATTTCTCACCCTTTATGAAAGATTCTTTAGCAGCCTGTTCAAGGCCACAGGGACGGAGGCTAGAATAGAAGGATGAATCACAACTGAATTACTCCAGTGCCGCTTTTTATTGGGTCTGTGATTAACTATTTTTATGTTATGGGTTTTTGTGCATGGTGTATTGTTTAGAGATCTATGTGTGGGCGCTTTGAGAAAACTAAGCTTGGATATATATTTTTTTTTTTTTTTTTTTTTTTTCGTCCCCCTCGTAGAAACCATCTTGATCGGATAATCTGAGGTAATAATAGATGTTGTGACTAGGTAGTGGAATCCTGAATTTAGACCTCTGGGGAATGTAGACACCTGAAAAAGTAATTTACAGGAAATGCAGCCTCTCATCTCAGTGGCTCGCTGTCCTCTGTCTACAGGGTGTTCCACAGTGGAAACCGCAGGTGACATATCCCCAATAAAAGGGTGTGATTAAAGCGCTGGAGCTGTTAAATGAGTTTGATAGTGGACTTTTTTCTCCAATTAAGCTTTCACGAATGCAAGGATCAGGCCTGAAATACTCTATGTTGACACAAATGTTTGGCTATTGTTTTAATTAACATGTTCTGACATACTGAAAATTGAGCCTTAGAAAAAGACTATTGAGTTCATGTCCTTGCATATGTAATCGTTTCCTCTAGGGAGTCTAGTGTGCTAACTAGGATGCTAAAGACCACAGGTATAGCATGCCTCTTGTAGCCAGGAGAGTGAGGTTTACCTGCACAACTGTATTGTACCAGCTAGCCACCCACAATATGGGTCACGGCACCACTTTAACTGGTTCCACATGATCCGTTTCCATCAGAGCTTGAATTGGCGATAACCAGGATGGTAGTTGCATGCTAATGAGGATGAAGTTTGCAAAGGGATTGACATTTATCTGAACAGCTATTTCAAACCAGCTGGCCTCTATTACATTCATATCCACCCAGGGTCACGGCACCACTTTATTTTTATCAGTTCTAGACATTAAGTTGGTTTCAAAGTTATATGTATTTGAAATTGTTGCCAGTGTACTTCTACAGGCCTTCATTATGTCAGACTCTGTCTACCTATATTCTATATCAACACAATATTCAATTATGCTATTATACACTGCATTTCTGCGACACTAACAACCGTCAGTTTTCAATGGGGTCGAAGTGTTCAAATGCCACGCATCTTACCTCCTGAAGATTGCAATCCAACCAGAGAAGCTCAAAATCAAGCTTTGGGAGCTACGTTCACATACTTGCAAATGTGTATCTTTCTTGTACTGTGAATGTCTATCAGTAACGACTTTTCTTCTTCTCTTTAGATGCTGCATAATAAACATGTGATGGTGCGCGTTGGTGGAGGCTGGGAGACTTTCGAGAGCTACCTGCTGAAGCATGACCCGTGTCGCATGCTCCAGATCTCTCGTACAGAAGGCAAGATCTCAGCCATCTCTGGCAAATCTCCCAACATCAAAGACCTTGCTCCTGACAGCTACCTGGTAGTGGCGGCCCACTACAAAAGCAAGAAGTAAAGAAGAAATGTACTAAAAGAACTTTGAAGCACAGCTCACTGGCTAGCCATTGTAGGACACATGGACTTCTACTGGCTTCTAGAACTAAAACTTTAAAAGAGAAAAACAAATCATAAAACATAAATAACAGTGTAGATCAGTCGTTTGTGCATAACAAAGCTACTGAACTGGAACTGGAATCCAGAAACAGGGCTGTTTTATTTGTCTACAAATTTCTAACATTTCATTTCTTTTTGGCCTCTTACTTTTTAAGTAATTAAATGTAAATTGCATAATAACATGTCTATATGGAATGAAATCGCTGGTAGAATTCAAGTATTTACTTCTATCCTGGGGTCTGTTCTTCTTACGTCGCTTGATACATCAGAGCTGAATAAGATGAGATCATCGTGCTAATTACGATGTGGCTAATTTGGTTCTTCGAGCACACCTGTTGTTGATGATAAGTATAGCTGGATTGAGTCTAGGATTATTGCACATTGTATCGATAAAGAAACACTGATCACAACCCCTTCAATTGGTTGATAAAATGGCAAAAGAGCTAGCTTTTTATCAGAGGGGCATGGAGAACCCCGGAAAACACAGCAAATGCTTCAAAAGCCAGGAGAAAGAGCTGGCAAAAAGTAGCGAACAAATTAAATGTGTTAGTGCTGCCCATATTATATCTCAAATCTTATTTGTAGTAATTGTAGTAATCTTTCATGTTAGAGCCAGCAGTGGACCCATGTGACAGATTTGAGAAAATTACCTCCAATTATCTGGGAATAGAATGAGACATATTATTAGATTTACACAGCGATTAACACACGAATGATGACCATAGCCATGCACTCACACGTGTATACATATACTCCCGCGCAGGTTTAAGCTTACAGACCTGTTGCTATAACAGCAAGTCTGAGATGCGCATCGAAGAACGAAACGATCCAAGATCAGGACAAATCCACAACAACTGAGTTAGAGACGTATGAAGAACGGGCCCCTGGTGGCTATTCTTTTTAGTGCTTTCTATACAACCCGATCTCATGAAGGTGTGTTTAAATAACACTGCAAATAAAAACTATAAACTTGTGGTATACATATGTAAAAATGGACTTTGCCATTTATAAGCTACGCAGTGGCTATAATATGTATGTATAATATGTATATAGTGTATATAATATGTATGTAAAAACTGCGTATTATATGCACACCAACACATTTCGCATCATGTCAGCCATGTCCATTTTTGCATATCAATACCTCAAGTTTTTGTTTTTATTTGGCGTACTATTTACACTCACTCTCATGAGACTGGGATTTCCTACACTAACAATATTAATGTCTTTTTTAGGGCAATATTATGTTCTTCTGATGTCATGATATATATTTTCTGACTTTTATTGTATTTTGCTGTGCTGACATTGCTCCATTGGAGAATGTTATCTGTTCATACCCAGCGTTGGGGTTAACGCATTACAAGTAAAAATAGTTACGTAATCAGATTACGATTACTTTTTTATATAACTAGTAAAGTAATGCATTACTTTTAAAGTTACGTTTTTATATAAGTAGCTGTCTCGTCTTAAGAGAAACAGTGTTGACTCAACTAATTCGATTGTTGGTAGGAAAGGCCTTTAAAACATTCAAACTTTCCCCAACACTGTTCATGTCAAACATCAGAACAGGAAGAAATGTGATGGAAGTGACAGTAGCATATGCTGATCATCCCAGTGAGGGGCAGCTCTGTATAATGTGAGAATGGCCACAACAATGCGAAGTACAACATGTCTGGATAAACATCAATCTCTGGAAGTCGGCAAAGAAAAGGAAACATGTAACCTCAGTTTAGCAACAAATACTCACAGCTGCTTGGTTGTTCAATCAAACACAATCTTTATTTAAGCAATGACTCTTTGCGGATGCACTTCTAAAGCAGTTCCTGATCCAAAGGGGTGCTGCTGCCCTTTACTGTTAACATGATCATCACAACACATTGCCCGATTTATTGTATTATTGTTATAAAGTATCTGTATGTTGATTATCCATTCTGAGTGAAACCTGGGAAGATATTTCAGTTGATTATTTGGTTGAAATCTGTTTCCCTGTCATAAGCATTGAGTGCACTGCTGTAAGCAGAGAAAACAACTCATGAGCATAACAAACCAAATGCATTAAAGGCAATATGATGTGTTTCTATAGATACAATATATATTCCACACCAAGCACTATATCTCAGGCTGCTACAGTCACTGCTGCACAGCCCAGACAGATGGATGCCGACTTTAAATGCGGTAAGCCCTTCAGGAAGGACGAGAATTCAGTGCGTCTAATAAGATAAAGTGATGCACATTCAGTTTGGTTCATAAGAACAGAAAGTTGTACAATCAACAGGCAGTGAAAGTGCTAACTGACGTAATGTCCATTTATTATAATACTTCAAGTCCTGAACAATCCCAAGATGCGCTATACTATCTTACAACCAACACACTAGTAACCGATGCATAAATATAAATGGCTAAATATCTATTAAATTACCCAAAATCCAATATAAAAGATGTTTTTCAGTTGTATAAACGTGTATTAAAATGACATTCCGATCTCCGCTTTGAGGATTCTATAAGTCAATTTTATAAATACAAAGCACATTGGTACAAAAGCTGCGTGTGTGAAATGATGCATGAACACAAACTGAATGGGGCTGCATTTCCCAAAGGCATCCTAAGCTTAAGTGCATCGTAGACCAATTGAAACCAATGGAGCTACAATCAACTTACGCTTACGATGCTTTTGGGAAACGCACCCCAGGTTGTTGGGTGAAAAAAAAAAAGCACGAATTGCTAAAATCCCATAAACCCACTAGCTAGCCCGTCTTGGCATTTGAAAGGGTGTGACCTGAATACACTCTGGCCAATCAGAAGGCCTGGAGGATGAGGAGTTTTGTGCAGGAGCTTGGCAAAAATTCTAGTCTCTATGCAAACTCCTCTGGCTAGTGTACACTTCAAAATAAGAATCGAAGACTTTTAAGAATCAACTGGAAAAACTGCAGGTGAAGGTTGACCCCCGATGAAGACACACCGGCGATCTTCCCTTCAGCCTGTGTTAGCCAACCTGCCACTGAAGAGAGAGAGAGAATGCATTTTATCAAATTACTCATTTAAATGCAAGTACATAACAGTTAAGACCATCTCAAATGTCGATATTTGTGTAAATAATAAAAACTTAAATAAATACGTATATACCCTTAGCCCGCCGCCTCCAGAAGGTACAGAGTTCAGGGTCTGTTTCTCGGTCTCTTCTTGTTTCTTCTTTTTCCTCTCCAAGGCTTCAGGGTTTTTGACACCTCTGAAGGTGGTCTACACACAGATCAGACAAAATGCAGCTACCACAACATACATGTTCCCATATACAGCCAGAGCAACATTTCAGAGAGAAATCAGTATGATATTATTCAGTGCTCACGTGCTGAATCATAGTGCGCCATAAACAAGCTGGAAATGTGGGTACAGACTGTGCAAACACTAAAACACTGAAATATAACAGCCCTGAACAACTACCCGATCAGAAGAAGTAACCAGATTTTATTCAACTATATGGCTACAAGCACTGTGACATTAAAGCAGCAGATGTCTGTGGCGGTGTTTTAGCAGTGTGTGTTTGAGGAGACGGCAAATGAAGGACGAGTACTTACCGTGCCGCTTTACCTCTGTGCTTTGCCTTAAACTTCTAAGAGACAGTAAAATAGCCCACCAATCACGTGTGGGCAAATTAAAAGCACTACTCCATAAAACACTTGTGTTTGGGTTTTTTGTAATGTTGAGCAGGAAGTCGTGATGTTCTGATGAGTCTGTCCTGCTTCAGAAATAGTGATGACTCAAATCTCCAACAATCTTTTTTATTTATAAACGGGGTATGTCAAGTTCATTAAACACTATACTGTTGTTTAATGAACCTTACTACAAAAAAAAAGTGTTTGTCCATCAACAGCTCTTTTCTAAAGTGCTTCCAAAACTTACTTGTACTTGCAAATGTCCGTTTCACAATAAAGAAATCTAAAACCTTTAACAATCATTCAATCTCTCATTTCTGTGTGTGATGATGTGTTACTTCACCTCTTTCTGTCTCTTCTCTGCAGCCTCCGCTAGCTGTCTTCTCCTTGTCTCCTGTGGGAAAGGCGGCAAATGGTTTGCTCCAACTTGGACAAAAGCATTGCTGCGGCCGAAATCGCATACTGCTTAAGTAGGTACTACATTTAAAACCGAACGTACTACTCGACCGTTAAAACAG